>VXAB01026661.1:256231-321969 GCA_013399175.1 Odontophorus gujanensis | reverse complement strand
AAAAAAAAAAAAAAAAAAAGGAAAAAAAAAAGAAAGAAAAAAAAAAGGAAAAATTGAAGAAGGTTCAATGAAATTGCCAGGTATAATTGCAGCACATCACCCCGGTTTCTCCACAGCAAGTCTTTCCTAGCATAAAGGGCACATTTAGTGCCCTCAGTTCCTCGGCTGAGGTCAGGTGGCAGCAGCACGCTGACACAGCCTTATGCAGAAAGTGGAGTAAGCTGCAGCCAGTAACCTGCTCTAGCATTATGCCACTTTGGTTTTCAGGCATAGCCATCACTACTTTCCACATCAGGCAAAAAGCACAGATAGAAGTCAGGCGAGGACTTCTGCACTTCCTTTTCAGCCAGCAAAAACTTAGTTGAGACAAGAAGTGTCCCATGCCAG
Organism: Odontophorus gujanensis; assembly: GCA_013399175.1. Lineage (NCBI taxonomy): Eukaryota > Metazoa > Chordata > Aves > Galliformes > Odontophoridae > Odontophorus > Odontophorus gujanensis. The sequence continues at coordinate 321,582 of VXAB01026661.1, read as the reverse complement.
GGTAGGTGACGACCACAGCCATTGGTGCAGCTTTACCCTGTGCCCCACAGCTCCCCCAGCACAGCACCAGGCACGCTGCTATCTGTGACCACAACACTAGCACCTCCTGTGCTGGGAGAGCGTCTGCCACCCTGGGATGGCTTCCACATCCCTTTGTATGCATGATGGGCCGGGAGCCAGCACTTCATTCAGGGGATGGCTGCATGTCCGGGGTGCAGGTGATGGAAGGGAACCACAGTTGTGTAAGTCCTGAGAGTGCCTCCATGGGAGCGCAGCCTCAGTGCTGCAGGCATAGAGTCTCGCTGGTAAAGCACGGGAATGTGTTTTTCAGGATTGATGGAAAGTGGAGGTTGAAAAATGTATCTACAAATAATTGTATTTTTTTCCATGCTTAGTTTATGGTCTTGGGTGAAAATGAAACTTGAAATAACATTTGCTTTCACCATGAGCACAAATTTGAGGAAAAATTTATATGCAGTTGCTTCTACGGAGCTTTTCAAATTAATGTAAGTGTGTAATTGTTTTCAGTGTTACAGCCAACAAAATACAAACTGTAAAGGTATATTTCCACAAGACTTGAACTTGTTTATAGAAATTTGTTTATAGCATCCCAAGGTACGTTAGGGCTCACCCAGACTCAATGTAAACAGTACTGTTTGAAAGATGTACATTCAATATGAGTTCATCTCTAATAGATTGTTCAAGTGAGTGATGGGTAACATTTTGCTCCTGCTTACATCACCATATTTTGTGCTCTTCATGTTCAAATAACTGATGCAGTTTTCAGTTTCGGTGTGTAAATAAACAAAAAAAAAATGTATTATGTTCTGTAATCTCTCTGTTACCTCTATAGTTTTTAAACATTAAAATTGTGATCTAAACTAATGTCTGGGCTGTAATCATTCTTTGAAAGGGATGAATATATATCATTTTAATCCCTTGAACAGGATGTGTTCCCAGCTCTTACGCAAGTGTTTCCACTGAACTCAGGGCTTGCAGCACTGCAAAGCCGGTTCTGAAAGACTTGCTGCAGAATATAGAGCACAACATCAATACATGGCTGTGGAGATCAACATAACATTTCTGACACAGCTTTAGAGGGACATAAAGCTGGGACCTACAGTCATCACAGATCGAAGTTGCTTCCTTCTGCCCATTCTCTGAAGGATGTCCAACCTTTCACCATGCTTTTTAAGTGTAAAGCATTAAGGCCTCCTGTACTTGGGTTTGAGCTCAGATGCTAAAATAGTGTCAAAGAGAACAATCCCTGCTGTATGTTCTCTGCTACTGAGGCAGAACCTTGTAGCAGAAGGATGATGAGGATATCTGAGTATTGCTGACTAGATCTGCCAAAGAGCCTCTGACACAGCCTTAGGAGGCCTGGAAAATGCTAACTTTTTGCCTTGAACCATAAATTTTAAATGGTGCTGAGGTGGAAGTAAGTGCTTGCACCAGCATTGACAAGTGTGGAGAAGCTGAGAATCATAGAATCACAGAATCATAGAATGGCCTGGGTCGAAAAGGACTATAACGATCATCTAATTTCAATGCCCCCGCCATGTGCAGGGCCACCAACCACTACAGCAGGTTGCCCAGCACCATGTCCAACCTGGCCTTGAATGCCTCCAGGGATGAGGCATCCGCGACCTCCCTGGGCAACCTGTTCCAGTGCATCACCACCCTCTGAGTGAAAAACTTTCTCCTAATATCTAACCTAACCCTCCCCTGTCTCAGTCTAAAACCATCCTTGTCCTTTCACTATCCACTCTTGTAAGCAGGTGTTCCCCCTCCTGTTTATACACTCCCTTCAAGTACTGGAAGACCACAATGAGGACTCCCCGGAGCCTCCTCTAAGCTGAACAAGCCCAGTTGCCTCAACCTTTTCTCATAGGAGAAGTGCTCCGGCCCTCTGATCATTTTAGTGGCCCTCCTCTGGACCCGCTCCAAGAGCTCCACGTCCTTCCTGTACTGAGGCCCCCAGGCGTGGATGCAGTACTCCAGATGGGGCCTCACAAGAGCTGAGTAGAGAGGGACAATCCCCTCCCTCTTCCTGCTGGTGACCCCTTTTGTAATGCAGCCCAGAACACAGCTGGCCCTCTGGGCTGCAAGCGTGCACTGCCGGCTCATGTCCAGCTTCTTGTCCAGCAGGACCCCCAAGCCCTTCTCCTCCGGGCTGCTCGCAAGGCGATCTTCCCCCAGTTTGTAGAAATACCTGGGGTTGCCCCGACCCAAGTGCAGCGCCCTGCACTTGGCCTTATTGAACTTTGTTAGGTTTTCATGGGCCCACTTCTCCAGCCTGTCCAGGTCCCTCTGGATGGCTTCCCTTCCTTCCAATGTATCGACTGCACCACTCAGCTTGGTATCATCTGCAAACTTGCTGAGCGTGCATTCGATGCCATCGTCTATGTCACTGATGAAGATGTTGAAGAGCACCAGCCCCAGGACCGACCTCTGAGGGACACTGCTCGTGACTGGCTTCCACCTTGACACAGAACCCTTAATCGCAACCCTTTGGCTGCATCCAGACAGCCAATTCCTAATCCATCAAACAGTCTATCTTCAAATCCACACCTCTCCAATTTAGAGAGAAGGATGTGGTGAGGGACCATGTTAAAGGCTTTGCAGAAGTCCAGGTAGATGACATCCATTGCCCTTCCCCCATCCACCAAAGCCATCACTCCATCATAGAAGGCCACCAGATTGGTCAAGCAAGATCTGCCCTTGGTGAAGCAATGCTGGCTGTCTCAAATCACCTCTTTGTCTCGTTTGTGCCTTAGCATAGCTTCTAGGAGGATCTGCTCCATGATCTTCCCAGGCACAGAGGAGAGGCTCACCAGCCTGTAGTTCTCCAGGTCTTCCTTTCTCCCCTTCTTAAAAATGGGAGTAATATTTCCCTTTTCCAGTCTCTAGGGACTTCACCATTCAACCAGGATTTTTCAAATATGATGGATAGCAGCTCAGCAACCACATCAGCCATCTCCTTCAGAACCCTAGGATGGATGTCATCTGGCCCCATGGACTTACACACATTCAATTTCATGAAGAGAACTCAGACTTGTTCCACCATTACAGTGGGACAGAAACCACTCCACACACCCTCACCTAGAGGCTCAGGGTCCTGGCAGACACAAGATGTCTGACTACTTGTGAAGACTGAGGCAAAGCACTCACTGAGTGCCTCAGCTTTTTCTATGTCTGAGGAAGCCAGCTCTCCATTACCTTTCCCCGGGGGGGAACACTCACCTTGGCCTGTCTCCTGCCTATGTCCCTGTAGAACCCCTTCTTGTTACCTTTCACATCCTTCTCCAAGTTCAGCTCCTTCTGCGCCTTGGCTTTCCTAATCTTATCTCTACACACGCAGACAGCAGCCCTATATTCCTTCCAGGCTACACAACCCTGTTTCCACTTCCTGTACATTTACCCCTTTTCCCTTAGTTTAAGCTGCAGGTCCTTGCATAGCCGTGACAGTTGTCTGCCTTCCCTGCTCGACTTCTTCTGCTGGGGTATGAGTATTCTCATAAGCCTCGGTAGAAATGGGTCCTACTGACTGTTAGCAGTGCTCTTACACAAGTTTTCAGGCAGCCTGGTACTTGTCCTTTGCAAATATTATGTAACAAGCATTTCACTTTCAAGTTACTGTTAGAGACAATGAAGTCTGTGTGTGTTACACTGCTAAATGCCACAGCTTTGGCGAGAGAAAGTGCTGTTGGCTTAGCAGGCCTCATCCTTGCCATGGCTTACTGCTTGAAAAACATGATCTTATTGGGATTCTTGGAAAAAGGTGTAGTTCAACTGAAGTTGAGACAATAGAGCTATGAAAGTAGGTTGCAGTGGGCTGGGTGCCCACTCCTGGGCAAAAGCCACCATGTCAGTGCGCCCATCTGCAGAGCTAAGTTACTCCACTGGCACTGTTGCCCTGGAGAACTGGAACCAAAACATACCTTGGAGCCTTTCTTGGAAAACACTGTCCATGTTGAGGCCTCCAGTCCTCTTCTCAGAGGTGGCCATAGCTCCAACTCCCTGCTTGTCGTGGCTCTTTGGCAGTGCTTTGGCCCAGCAGCAAGCAAGCCCTGCTGGCAGCTGTGAAAAGCTAGTGACATTTGTCTGATGTGTGGCAGTGAACCTTACTGCAGGCCGTACTCTGTGAGCGCACCAATCTCTGACCATGCTCGTGTCCTGTGAGCTCCTCCTCCCTCGACACCTTCTGAGGACCTGTTATCAGGTACATCCTCAAAAACTGTTCATTTTCCAGCAAGGCTCAGTGACTTCCCATCCTGCTGGCAGGGCATATACACATATAACGTACAAAAGCACAGCTGCCACAGGCAGAACAAAATCTCAGCAGGTGACAGAACGTGTGACAAATTTTAGGCATGCTTTGAGGCCACCTGAAGGAGCTTACATGCCACTGTAGGAAGCATTAGGCACAAGAAAGACAGGGGACTGTTCAGGCAGTGGCCTCAGGCCTGCACTGTCTCATTACTGCCTGTTATAGTCTGACACTACACCCCAGGCAGAGCTGCCACCACTTTGCCTTACCCAGGACAGTTTCAAGTGGTGTGTCAGGAGGAATTTCTTCACAGAGAGGGTGGTCAAGCACTGGAATGGGCTATGCAGAGAAGAGAGGGAGTCCTCATCTCTGGAGGTACTTGAGAGATGTGCAGACATGGCACTTAAGGAACACGGATTAGAGATGGGATTCAGAAGATCAGGTTGATGGTTGGACTTCATGACCTTGGAGCTCTTTTCCAGCCTTTTTGAATGATTCTGTGAGACTGACAGCTGAGGTTGCTCAACACTTCCCTTTGCAGTTTCTTTTTTTCACACAGCATCAGATCAAACTTTATGCAGAGCTGTTTGGCAGTGACGGCAGAGATGAAAGTAATGAACCAGTTGCAGGAGCATCAAATGCTGCTTTCTCTCCACAGTCCAACTAAGAATGGCCAGAAGAGGATTGCCAGGGGCTCCATGCTGGCACCCACTCTCCCTGCTCTGCTCCCAAGACCTGCAAGAAGCAAACCCGTGCCTCACCACAGGCACAGTGCATTCTGGGGTCTTGCTGTGGCCTTCAACGTGCATGACCCTGTGCAGGATGGGGTACAGCCTATCCAGATGAGCCTCTTTGACAGATCTGGAAATGCTTCTCCAAAATGCTCTGTCAGACAGCTTTCACCTCTGATGTACTGCCTCATCTTTCCTTTGTGTTTCTATGGAAACTGGTCTCACCTCTGCTTGCTGCAAAACACAGCCATCAGAAATGTGTTGTGAGCTTTGGCAGCTGCAGGGGAGCTGGTGGGCATTTGGCATTCATGCAAGTGGGCTCTCCTAACACACATGTGGAGAGTCCTTGTCCTTGCTTGTCTGTGTGCTCCATAGTACAACTTGCTCCCTCCTTGGTCTGCTCCCAGTTCCACCACCACCACTACAACATCACAGCTGTCACACAACTCTTTTCCATCTGCAAGCAGGTAGTAGGAAGAGCATAAGATGGCAGCTTTGTGCTACCAAGCTTCCACACACAGCCCAGAGCATGGAGGATCTGCTGGCCAAACGTCTCTGAGCTTCTGGGAGCAGCTCTGCAGAGCTCAGCCGTGCTCCAGGATGCTCAGCCCACAGCAGCAATGTAGCAAACATAGTGCTCAGCTGCTCCACTGAAGGAGCAGAACATGACAAGTATAAAAAAGCATTGTTCTACCCTGGGTAATTATAATGGAGTAGAGTGGAGCTAGGCGCCAAGGTATTGGAAAGTGTTATGATAACAAAGAAACTCATAAAGAGGGTGGAGAAATTTTTACGATGTGAGATCAGATTAATGACCAGTACAATGTCTGCAGTAAAAACAGCAACATACAGATGCTACAACATTTGTAGAACACATTTCTTGAAGCTGTAAGTAAAGCCTGTAATTTCCTAGAACATAAAATATATGTGTATATATATATATATATACATATGCTGCCTGACAAAGGCAGTTCATGCACTCTGAAGTCTCCTCAGTCTTTGTGCAGGCAACAGCTCCCACTAGTATTTTTACAGGAAAGCTGGATCTCCTATTAATTTTCAGATACCATTTGTAGATAATCAGAGAAGTACCAGATGCTGCAGAAACAACTTCCCTGCCATAATGAGGAATTATATATATCTGGCAATTAGATCATCATAAAATAAAAGGAAAACAAGCATCAGTCTGCCATTCTTGTATTTAGTGGCATTTAAACAATGAAAGCAGTCTCTTTTACTACGTCTGGCAGCCCTCCAGCAGCACTTTGAAAAGGCAGTGTGGCCTCCGCGTAAATTGATAAACAATCTTGTTGAGCAACAGGAACAGGAACATTCGAGCCTTTGTTAAATTTTGACTCTAGTGGAGCACTAATTGGCATCTCTCTGGGCAGAACAAACAGGGTCAACCTCTTTGCTTTACGCAGGCAGATAATTTTAACCAGAAGCCACAATTCCTACAGCTAATGAAACAAAACCCAGGAATAGGGGTACCAAGAGTAATTGTTTGATCTCTTAAAGGGTTCTGGTATAGTACAGCCAATCATACTTGGCTGATGAAAAAGCCTGAATAACTGAGACTTTGTCATGTTGACTATTTCAGTATGGATTCAGGATCACCACAAAAGCAGAAGTTTCATCTTCACAGGGGGTATTAATTTGTTTCTGATCACTGACCATACCACCCAGGACCAAAGCAATTCAGAGAGGGAATAAAACCATCACCTCTGCTCTGAGCTAAGGAACAGAATTATTCCATACATGGCAGCTAGGGCCTGCCAAGATGCAGGGTAGCCTCTGTCGAGCAGGGAGAGAGCTCCGACACCAGCTACTTATCTCCCACAGTCCAGTGCTCCCACACATCCCTGCCTGCTCCAGAGCACACCGGGGCAAGGAAAATTTTGAGCCTTGCTAAGCAAAAGGAGCACACCACCTGGCAGTCTGCAATCCTGAGGGAGGCACCTAAAGCAAGTGACTGGCCTTATAGCACAACAGGTTATTTGACTTGTCTGGGTACAAGTTTACTAAAAAGAGTGGTCAACTATAAATCAGTTTATTCAGGTAGTAACGTATCCCTATTTACATTACAACCCTCTGTCAAGCACAAAGCACAAGAGATCATTAGTCCTGTTTATTACAGAAATAACCTACGCTTCCTTTGAGGGCATCTAAATACCACTTTGGCTCAACTGTCTAAAATTGGAAAGACTTCTTAGATTTTGGTATTTACAAACAGCCCAGATGAGAGTAAACAAAATAGGTCAGAACTAATAGGTAGAAAAAAACCTCTTGCAATACGCTCCTTACGTACCTCTGAGAAAACACTGCGGTTAGCACAGCTGAGCAATGTAAACAACACCCACAAGGAGCAAGATTGATTGGAGCCAGCCCCAAGAGCTGAGTGTTTCTCAAGGGGACAGACATGATGAGGGCATTTACCCACAAGGAAGAACCTGCAGTGTTTCCAACCCCGCTATGTTGCTGAAGGATAGATACCAAAGGAAGCACTGTCCCTGCACACAGCCCATAATATCTCTGCAGTCCTGTAAGGGAAGTACTAACTTTGGGATGTCCAGCAGCTGAAAACTGCAAGAAAGTTCACATGTTCTCACCACTGCTCTGCCCAGCAAACTTTTGGTCCCAGGCACATGTCAGGAAGTTCAGGATGAGACAATGGCAGAAAACTCATAATCTAGTTATAACAAACCAGATTAGCTATACAGCAGCCATGTACAAATGCTGTATGTTTTCGAAGAATGGAAAGCAAATTGGCTCCTAGCAAAGATGTGACTTAGAGTGTTCAGTTTTACTAATAAAGAAATTTAGCCACAAAGATGTTGGGTTGGTACAGAGCTCATGTCACAAAGGTCACCAGCAGACACCCCAAAGTGGTGAGAACACCCCTAAAAGGGATCATACTAATTTGCTGTTTAGATACACAGACCTACTCCTGAGCATCACTTCTACAGACCTCCCAAGGTACACAGCCTGCTGCAAAATGGTTGATGTTCACTGTGCTCAGCTGAATCAGCCTTAGTTTTACATGATTGCATTAAAAGCCTGGATTGGCACAATCTGAAGAACTTTCTTATGGGGTGCCAGAGCTAAGTTATGGGCGAATAACTTTGAGAAGGAGAGAGGGGAATGTTAGATAGGTTTCAAGTCTTTGTGTATTTTATTGATGCTTAGGATTTACATTTTATTGGTTCCAACCTTGATGTTAAATGAAAAATTATCCAAACCGACTCCAATAGGTATGGAGAATCAAAAAACAGCCAGGATAGCAAACAGCAAAGGATAGCAGTGGTGCACTGCTGAGGAAAACACTGGAAGGAATGCAAACCAGCACCGTGGGCTTGAAGGAGCTCCCTCCGTGTCTTTTAGGGCAACCTCACTCCAAAGCTCTTATGAGGGAGTACAGGTGTAAAGATCAGCAAGTCTACTGATGGCTTTGCAGCAGTGCTGCAAGCTGTAGAAAAACGCATCTGCCCTCAGCACCAACTAAACGAGGTCACCGGGAGCATTTCCTCCTGCACTATCATTCTGTATCTGAACATGCAAAAACTGCAGCCTACAAGTTTCTGCTGAACTGTGGGACAAACCCATCTCACCCAGCAAGGAAACTAGAGGTGAATGCGGTCCCCAGAGGTACACACAGCATTCTTCATAGCATTAGGTCTGGGATAAGAGATACTGTGTGTTTTGCTTTGATAGCTGAAAAAAAAAATAGTCATAGCACAACTCGGATGCATGCGTGTCATTTAGCAGCCCAGCTCCTGTTACTTGTGGTGGCCTTAACTGATCTGCAAGACAGTGGGTGCCTGCTGCTTTTTCTCTTTCAAGTCAGCAGATGGTACTTTCAGAAGGACTCTCTTCCTTCTTGGCTGCTTCAGAGCCAAAGGAGCTAAAGTAACCCTGTAAAGCCTCAGTGAGCAGCCCGTCACCTGTAAAGCCCAGAAGGAAGAAAGAGATGGTGCACATGTAACCTTAATAGTGGCCAAAGGAAGGACTGACAGAGGGTCAGAAAGCTATGCATGGAAATACAGGTCCCTTGATGAACACCGCTTTCATTTTTAGTAATGTGTCACCCTCCTATCTCAGCATTTCATGCTGTTGTTTCTCAGCTCCAGGTCTCAAACCACATTCAGTGCACAAGCAGTAAAGATGGTGAAGTCCGTGCCCACGTGTATGCTGTATTCTGTAGAAAGGCACTAGAGGAGGAAAGTGCCCAGAGGCAAGGAGGATGCTGCTCAGCATTTGGGGACCTCAAGGAGGGCAGTGGAAGAGAATAAGGCGGCTCTGTTTGTTTATGCCTGCCTCTTAACTCTTCTGTTCTTTTCTGTCTGACTCAGCCCCTGCCCTGTGGTTGGAATTTCAGTGTCAAAAACTGAGCAATTTGAATGCAATTTAATAATATTGGTGTTAACATTATTCATAACATTATTGCGTAACTCACTAAAATGTGCACTGCTGCTATCTTACAACGTGTATTCCATGTGCCTATTTATTTAAAAACTGTCATTTCTGTAAGCTTTTATGAAAAATTCTGAGATGTTTTTGCACCTTCCCTCCCTGGTGTGACATGACCACAGATGGATTTCTGCAGGGGCAGCGCAGACCTGAGGCCTGAGTGATGGCCACAGCCTGGGGCCACATCTTCCAGCAGGCAGGACAGGCAGCGCCGCCTCCGTGGCCCCTGCCTTACTCCTGACCCACACAAGAGCAGAAGTGCCGTGCTGTGCATGCCAGGCCAGCTCACCAAACCATAGCCAGGTGTGCAGCCTGAGTGTTAGGGCAGGGTGCCCTGCTGGTCAAGCACCCCATTCTTTTATTGCCATAATAAAAACTACTATATTTCATCCATTTCCTTCATGCCCTTTTGCTTTTGCTGAGCTGCCCCCTACCTACATTGCCAGCAATTCATACAAGAGACCATATACCACGACTTGTGTGGCATCTAAGACATGGCAAAGACTCTGTTCAGCTACTTTCACCTGACACATGCACTTATAGTACACTGACACTAAAACAACAATAATAAAAACAAAGACACGCAGCTTTTACAGGTCCTTTGCCAGAAATGAGAACTAATGCAAATATTATTTTAACAACATCTGGGAAAAAAACAGAAGTTTCAGTTCTGTATGGAAAACAGTTCAAAAATTAAGAAGTTCTACATTGGTTTTCTTGCTGTTTCACAGAATAAACATTGTCAGGAGTATTTTGAATTTTAGCCTGGCTGGTTGGTGATATCCAGTGCATTCCATAAGCCTTGCAAAAAAGTCAAAGCAATTGAAATCTAATTCTGGGGTGCACATTGGATACTCAAAGGAAACCACAGATGGGTATTAGTCTAAGCGTGCAGAAGTTAGCCAATATGGCTCTCTTGGTACAGTGCCACAGCAAATGACAACACAATACTGATACTAGGCAGAAGACAGGCAGAAGATCTTCAAACACCGTAAAGGAGCTGGCTCTCTACTGTTGCCTTCACTGTGCCTCCTGCAGTTTGTTATAACATCATTCGCACATGCAAGCAGATGGTATGCTACATATCAATTTACTATGCCTCTCTTTCACAGACTTTTTCAGCTCCGTCTGTGCATTTTTAATTCAAAAGGGGACCATATGGTCCCTGTGAGGTAGTTTATAAATAATTGTATATTTACAGTAGCTATCGAAAGCAGAGTCACATGCCTACCTTCAGGAAGGCAGCTGAAAGTAGCTGGGTATTACAGGAGGCTGAATGATTTCCTCCATACAGCACAAAGATTCAGAATGAATAATTAAACAGAAATTTATTTCACGGGGCCTTCCTGATGGCATTTGTTCTGGTACTGCTCTGAAACACTAGGTTCCTAATGGTTAAAAAGAGTTGGGGCCACACGTGCTTCAGTCACATTGCCTCTATCCATTTTCACCAGCTGGACAATGGCCTCATGCCCCTGCTCTGCCAGGAGCTGGATGAAGAACTCAGTGAAGGACGGTGTGAGCAACGTGGTGCTACACCTCCAAGAGACTCTTCTTTCCCTCACCCTTGAAGTTTGTGATGGATGTTTGAGCCTTTGACTCAGTGCCCTACCCAGGGGAGCTGTTTTCAAGGTACAGGTGGCTGGAGGACAGCAGAGGTCTGGCCAGCACCACTTTCCCAAACACTGAAGCTTCTGTGAACAATCACCATGCCTCTCACTTCCCACTTCCTCCCCGTGTGCTCTTTCACCATCTCTCCTTGCAAATTTGCCTTCAGAAAACAAGTGTTTGCATAAAACCTCAACCATTTTCAGTGCAGGGATGGCTGAATCAAGGCCAACCCCAACCTCTGTGAACATCTTCAGAACTGCCTTTGTTTTCCACATATAAAGCCAAAGACAAACCCACACTTCCCAGATGACAAGGGAGAGTGAGCAAGGTCAGACTGCCCACATGCTGTCTCTCCATTATGGATGAATTGCCAGAAGAGCTCAGCTCCTTCTTAGGTCTATAAATAAGAGTAGATTTTTTTTAAGTGCCTCACATGGCTATTACTGGCCATGGTATGTTCGTAAGACCTCTTTCAGAGAGTTTAATAGCTCTTTGTAAATCTCTATTTGTTTGTGGGTTTAGCCAGGGACATGGGAATAAACACGTTTTTCAGGCTCCCTGCTCCCCAGTTCCACACCTTACATGTAAGATCCAGGCTTGTCTAGTCGGAGAAGATACTTTATCCCAGTTCTACCCCATTTCCCTGCCCTCAGGCACTATGATTTTTTTTTGTGTGCAGGAATTAATACGGGATAAAAAGGAAGATAAAGCTGATTCAGTCTAGGGAGCAAAGTTACAATTCTCTTTACTTTCCTTTCTGTATCACTTGCTCTGCTGATCAGTAATGAGATTTTCTTTTCATCATGATCCTCTGAGTTGATGCCTAAGAATAAGGCTGTGGTCTGTGATTTACAGAGCTGAGAGGCAGGATTAGGTGTGTTACGTAAGTAAGACAGCAAAATCAATCACAAACAAAATTCAGATTCATTCTAATGTTGTACTGAACCCTGCCCTCTCCCCTTCAGCTTTAGAAAAAAAAAATGGTAGAGATCTGTACAATAATTTCAGAAGTTACTTTCAGGCTTCATTCTTCCTCTGTGTTTGAGCACTGCTGTTAACACTGCCAGATGCTGCTGAGATCTTTTGCTTTGGTTATATACAGCACTTCCATCAGTACCACACACAGTAATGTGAGCTGATGTGGTTCCCTCACGCGAACATAAAAGATAAGTTGTATAAAATACACACGGTCCCAGTAGATTCCTAAATCCTCTCACAGGATGTTCAGTGATAAGTCAATCTGGATTTGGCTGATATCTTCCGTACTGCTGGATGTAAGCTTTCTGCCTACTTCTGTTATTTAAAGAGTGAGAAAGAAGTTTTATTTTGCACTGTTTTTCCTTTCTGGCTTGACAACCAGACTGTTCAAAGTAACAGAATTAGGTACAGATTAATGTGTTTGCATTACCAGGACTAACGGCTGACTCCACAAGGATATAGAGGCTCCTAATAATAAACATGGACAGCAGGCTTGCCCTAGATTTCAAAATTGAAATGCAAGAGATGTGTAGATGTGGCAATAAGGGACATGGTTTAGCAATGGGACTCAGCAGGTCAGGCTAATGGTTGGATTTGATGGTCCTGAAGGTCTTTTCCAATCTTGATGATTTTATGATTCTATCAAGATCTGGGACTAAGTGGCCATATCAGTAAAACCAAGAAATTATTTATACACAGAAGGCTTTAAAGTGTACTGAACAATCAGTTAAAAAAAAGAGATTGCTTTATCCTAATCCTTTCCATTAATTATTCTGTTGTTATTCATGATGATAGCTCAAACTCTTTTTCTTCTGGTGAGACCCCCAGGAATGCTCCAGTGTAATGTTAGATGCAAATACGGTGGACCAGTACTGGGCTGCTGCAAGAACTTCAGACAGTAAAACTGTCATAAAAATGAGAACCATAGGCTTTTGTCTAAGCTGATTTACTGTGATAAAATGAGCAACCAAATAGCTAATAGTACTGAAATTTAGAAGTATAGTTTCTTCACAATAACTTACATAAAATTGGTTTAGCAATCATCCCTTAAATATATAGACCTGTTTTAAATATACAGAACCAGTAGTAGACCAATATAAATAATACTTACACGGATTTCATCGAAGTGGTTGTAATGTCCTAAAATACCATCTGATCCAATAGTAACTGTCCTCTATTTTTAGCTTGACTCCGGAAATAAACTCCATTGTTCCTGCTGTAGTAAAATGACACCTCCTACAAAAACAAGAAATTCATTGACTTCATTTTCTAAACAAGTTATTGTTAGACTAATGGAATTCTCTTAACTCTTAACAATAGCAAGTCAGATGTATCTGACCTTTGTGGGTGGGACTTTGTGTTTAAGAAAGTACAGTATTGTAATAATATTATTCACCACATACCAAGAGTTCCATCAGAGGGTTGACAATCACAGGAAATAATGATGCACATCCTCATTTACAGTACTGCTGACATGCTAAATATGTCTGGTCCTATAACGCCTGACCATGTGAAGTTTTGGCACCCCTACTTATTTGGAATTGACAACATCTCTGCTACTCCCTTTCCCTAAGGGATGCTCATTGTGCTCACTCACAGCTTGCAGCCTTTAACCCTGCCTAAAATATAATCACTTCATTATTTATTTATTTAAAGATAACTAGAGTAAAACCCCAGCAATAACAAGATTGTCCCTCTTGTAAAATGAAGTGTTGGTGGGAGGAGGAAAGCAGTGTGAATACATGGTTATCTCGAGGGGAAAGACAGAGACGAGTGATTTGTAACCTGAAGAAAGCCAGAAGGGAGAGGAGAGCTGGTGGTTTTGCAAAACCAAAGGCCGAAGGCCTTGTGGTCGCTTATGGTGGGCGACACCAAGCAGGATACCTACCGGCAGCTCAGGAGGCAGCCTGTCATCCCTCACGCCATCACATCCCTCGGGATGCTCTGCCCTTCCTCTCCGTAGAACCAGCTCCACCATGTGGCTGCTTCGGTCAGTTTGCAGCTGCTGTAACGCTATGAGCTGCTCCTAACTGCTCTGCGGGAGCTGCACCAGAAATATCGGCTGAAGGGGGTTTCCCAACCCTGCTCCTGAAACCCAGCTGGGGAAAAGGACCTATTCGAAGAGGAATCTGCATCTTTTTTCGCAATTGAAGAAATCCTCCAAGCTGAACAGTTGTCCCCGAATATAAGCATTGCATTTGTGGAACGTTAACTCTTGATTGTGTTGTGCACTCCGTAGCAGAATGGAGCTGTGTACTTACAGAAAGGACTCTAGGCAGCAACGTTCACATCTAGCAAGCTACTTCTACAACATTTTTTGAGCTACAAATCAAGAGATTCAGAATAGGAAGTATTTTATTCTTTAGTAATTACAATGAACAATTTGGCCTTCATGCATCGCTGTGCATCACCACCCATGCTCTGGGTGCTGCAGGCCCACTGGGTGAGGGGAGGGGAAGAGATGTCTCCTATGCTCTGCACCATGTGGCCTCAGCTTCAGCACTGGAGGTTTGGGTGCCACAATCTAAGGACATAAAGCTGTTAGAGAGTAGACAAATGAGATGGTGAAGGTTCTAGAGGGCAAATCATGGGGAATGGCTGAGGTCCCTGGGTGTGCTCAGTGCAGAGCAGAGGAGATGAGGACTGCTGCTCCTTACAGGGAGCTGAGCTGAGCTCTGCTCTCTGTGACAGCATCAGGGTCTGAGGGAACGACATTTCTTATTTAGAAATCCCTGCACACTGCCACTCCAGGCAGCATTCCCCAGTTCTGGGGCGGCTCGCTTACAAACTGGGTGGCAGGAGGACTGCTTGCTCAGCTCACTCCCCACCACCTCTAAGGAGCAAGTGACACTGCTTTGTAGCTGAAGGGCTGCCCATCTCTCCCACCACAAACGAACAAACAAAAAAAAGGGAGCATCCAGCAGCTAACAGCTGCCTTCTGATAAACTAACTCCACCCTTAAATTTGTTCCCTCTCTATTCTTGAAAACCTTCTGGAAATGTGGTCAGTGAGACAATAGCTGCGCTCACCAGCAGCAGTGCCCTTCCGGGCAACACCCCACCAGCCTCCCATGTGAGCTGGCATGATGCTGTTGTGGTAGCAAAGATGCCATCAAGGAAACGTTGCCTTTTCAGGGCCAGAAAATTTACAACCTACTTAACTTATTCCAGCGGGGTGAGCTGAACAAATTGTACCCAGCCTGTCTCTGCTGGAGACGTGCAGTCTCAGTGCTGGATCTCATTTCTGTTAAAAAGGTACGATGTTATATTTTGAGTCTCTTTAGCATTTCTATTACAGGCTTTAAAGCAGTTGGAAGAGGTTGGTAGGCAAAAATAATCACTCTAACACTACGTGCTTAAAATGTTCCTTTTGCACAGTGTACTCCAGTGCTTGAAACTTAAGATCTGTCGCACCTAAAGTATGGACTCAGCCGCATATTTATTGTTGAACTGAGCAAGTCCCTACTGATTCCCCATAACAGCTTAGTGTTAATAACAGCTACAAATATATAACGTGCTCCCTCAGCAGAAATGTAGCTTTCTGTTTTATTAAAACTTTATAACATTTCCTTCTCACTAACCTGAGAGGTTGGCATTTATATGATCTACTTAGCTCTCCAGCCTCCAGATTTGGAAATTTATAAAAATGCTCATCTAGTTTTATAGCTTTGTCTTTTTTTTTTTTTTTTCCCTGTACTTGTTCAAAAGTAGAAAAGGACCCAGGGGCCCTGATGAACATGGGCCAGCAATGTGCCCTTACTGTGTGGAAAGGCAATGGTACCCTGTGCTGCATTAGGCAAAGTACTGCCAGCAGGATGACAGAAGTAATCTTTTCTCTCTGCTCAGCACTGCTGAGGTCATGCTTGGAGAGCTGGGTCCAGTTCTTGGCTGCCCAGTACAAGAGAGACATGGATGTAGTGGGGAGGGCCTAATGAAGGGCACGAAGATAATGAAGGACAGGAGCATGCCTCCTTTGAGGAGTGGTTGAGAACTGGGACTGTCCAGCCTAGAGAACAGGAGGCTCATGGGATATCTCATCAATGTCCATAAACACCTGAAGAGTGTGTGCAAAGATGATGCCAGGCTCTTTGCACTGCTGCTCAGTACTAGGACAGGACACAATGGGCACAAACTGGAACACAGGAGGTTCCCTCTGAACATCAGGAACTGCACTGTGCAGGTGATGGAGCACTGGCACAGGCTGCCCAGAGTCTATGGGATGTTCTCCTTGGAGATCTTCAGCAGCTGCTGGGATGTGGGCCTGGGCACTGTGCTCTGGGTGTCCCTGCTGAGCAGGGTTGGGCCTATTGGACCCTGAGATTTCTGCTAGCCTCAACCAATTAGATGATTCTGGGAATTTTATCTGAGAAATAAATTGACACACAACAATTCTGTGTATGTTAGAAGGATATTTTCAGTATAATAATCGGACCATGAAGGGCAATGTCTCACTAAGGGTTTGCTGCAGGCAATGAGGGCAGCTTACTGCAGGCACTCCACCTGAAAAGGTCTGCAGTAGCAGCGAGATTCTGGGGTAAGAAGATAACTCAGATAACATTGGTTCTTTTGATAGCTGCTAGCTAACTGGGTTTGACAACTCAGATCCCTTCTGATTTTTGACATGATGTAGTAGTTGTAACCTAGTAGTGTATTGGTTTGCTGTTTGTTTGTTGTTGTTTTTTTTTTTGTTTACCTGGTTCCATTGAAGAAAAAGTTGTTTTTCCATTCAGACACTACCCCAAAATTGATTTTCCCACTCAGAGGCAATGTGAGATTTGCCTGGGCGCTAGGTTTGTATCTTGGTGCTCCTGCTGCTCTCCTGTGCAGAGCTGAGAGCAGCACGCTTGAGCTCAGCACACAGTGCAGCTGTGGCTCCACAGGCCTGCAGGACTACAGCAGAGGAGGGCATCAGAAGGTGCCCAACTTACTGAATTTCTGTGGAAATGTTATTTTACTACTTTTAGCTATTAGTTACGGGTGTAAGTGTCATCACAGATTTTGTAAGATCACTGTAGCATTTAAAATTCAAAAGATTAAGATGTTTCAGGTGGAAGAAGTCCCACAGAAAAATGCTAGCTTAACTGCTGAAAATCATTGTTGTCTGTAACCATAGGAGGAAAACATAGAAGAGTCTAGAAAAAACCCTGAGGCTTGTGATGATTGACCTACAAATAATTACTTAGGTGTTCAATTTTATATCCTGTGTGTAATCTCAGTGATTCAACGAAACTCTTTGCAGTGCTCGAAGTTATGGATCTCTTTCACCCAGGACGCTGGCTCCAATCGCTGTAGCATTAACAACTCCACCACCTAGCTGCCGTTTTCCGTAATGCCAACACAAGCAGCTGCAGACAAGCACAGACTCATTGAAGAGTTATTCTGGGGGAAGTGCCAGAAATTATTTATTTCAACAGACTTTTGAACATACTGTACTAGTATTCTTAGAGTGTATTAAATGAGTTGTACTTTCAGTTGAGTGGATACTTAAAATGCTTTGGGTATAAAGGTTGTTTATTTTGCACTAAAAATACACCAGTGGTATTATATATGATTAAGGGATGTTCTTTTTAGTGATGTACTTATTAGCAAATCTGCTATGAAAAATGTGTTTATTAGACAGCTAAGAGAACTTCAGTTTGTGTTGGACCGTTAGCTAGCAACCTTATGGGTGACTCTGCTGCCATTTATGGGTCATCATCAGGGTATTATTACCTAGGGACTGCAATAGCATAGCCCAGTTTTTGGTGCAGTAAATCACTAATGTCTGAATTAAGTTATCAACATAAAATATTTGATAATAATACAAAGCTAAATGACTGCTTGGAAAATGTGATGATGGTGGTTTTGGCACTGATACATTCATGTGAGGTGTTTGCAAATAATCCAAAGTCTGGACTGATTACGTGTTTCGTTTTGGTTTGGTTTGGTTTTTTTTGCTAAAGTTATAGCCAACTTTTGTTCTTAATTTAGTACTTTGGATTGTTGCCTGTTGTGCTTAGAACCTGACATCTGCAGAATGCATATGCATTTAAAGAATGAATTTAAAGAGACATACACCACTTTAAAGCCAGCTAGAAGTTAATTTAGGAAATGGTCTGTTAGTTCTCTGAGAACTGCTTCCTCAGAGCAGCTACTCTTTTCAGTTGTGTGACACTGAACTAGATGTGTTTTCTGCCTCCTCTGTGAATGACCCAAGCAATCAACAAATGGAATCCACAACCTGACTACACAGACTGAGACTTATCAAAAATATGAAATAAGCTATCTCTGAAGAGAAACGGTGTAATAGAATCATCTTTCCTTGTTACTACCTCACTAACTCTACCAGCATTACCAAAACTGAATGTGGAATGCCTTTACCAGAAGTCTCCAGACAAGGCTGGGGCAACTCACATGAAGCATTCAAAGAGGATATTATCACCTCTAGTTTTCTGCTCTTCCCTTTTCCTGATGACCATACTCTTTAATATCTTCATCAATGACAATGACAGTGGGATCGAGTGCAGCAAGCTTGCTGATGACACCAAGCTGTGGGGTGCGGGCTAGCACACCAGAGGGATGAGATGTCATTCAGAGGGCAAGGTCTTGCACCTGGGTCGAGGCAACCCAGACTACCAATACAAGCTGTGGGATGAAAGCATTGTATGTAGCCCTGCTGAAAAAGACTTGGGGGTAGCGGTGGATGGGAAGCTGGACATGAGCCAGCAATGTGCCGTCACAGCCCAGAAAGCCAACCATATCCTGGGCTGCATTAAAAAAAGTGTGGCCAGAAGGTCAAGAGAGGTGATCCTGTGCTGGTGAGGCCTCACCTGGAGTACTCAGTCCAGGAGTCCTCAATACGGAAGAGAAAGAGACATAGACCTGTTGGGGGAGCATCCAGAGGAGGGCCACAAAAATAGTCCAAGGGATGGAACACCTCCCCCCCCATGAGGACAAGCTGGGAGAGCTGGGGCTGTTCGGCCTGGAGAAATGAAGGCTCCAAGGTGACCTGACAGTGGCCTTTCAGTATCTAAAGGGGAGTTACAGGAAAGAAGGGGACTGTGGTGACAGTACAAGGGGAAATGTCTTCAAGCTCAAAGAGGGGAGATTTAGGTTGGATACAAGGAAAAAGTCTTTTACAGTGATGTTGGTGACACTGGAACAAGTTGCCCAGTGATGTGGTTGATGTCCCCTCCATGGAGACATTCAAGGTGAGGCTGGATCAGGACCTGGGCAACCTGACTTAGCTGTGGATATCCCTGTTTGTTGGAGGGGAGTTGGACTAGATGGCCTTCAAAGGTCCCTTCCAACTCTAAGGGTTCTACGATTTTATGATTATCATCCCATAACAATCAGAAGAATCAGCGTTTCAAACTGTGCATCATGCTGCATATTTATGTAAGATGTTGAGCAGTTTGGGATTTTGATGTTTCGTCCTGAGATGGAGGGGATGTCTTGAGGGGAAAAGACAGTTGAGACAGAAAGGCAAGGTAACTTCTCTAACAGACATATTTTCTGGAGACAAGGCTGTACATCACATTCTGTAATTTCTCTTAGACAAGATCTAGTTGGCACTGGATGCTGAATTTCAGAGAGTCCTGTTCACTCTCCAGTTACTGCTGTTACTAAAAAATGGAGTCACAGATACAGAATTCCTCAACAGGGGAACTGCAACAGCAGTAAACTTCAAAAAGTCTGCTGTAATCAAAATGTCAAGGAAGGGCAAACCATACCACAAGACTCAAAATGCTGGACAACTGAGGAGGAAAGTTATTTCACATCAGATTATTATTATTATTTTTTATGAGCACTATTGAGCTCTAGTAGTTAACTGAGACTTTGGAGAAGTCTGTGCTAAAGATTCAAGATTTTAAATATGGTGCTCTTCTGCAATAGAACTGTCAAAGGCCAGAATGGCATTCCTAACATCTCGAAGTTAATTTAAGGAAAAAGATTAGACAAATCAACCCTCCCTCACTTGTGATGTAGAAAATCAATTATTGACCCTTTTGCATCTGTTTAAAAAATTAAAATCCCATTGATTTTCATATGAGTACAAAATTACTGATTCCAGTTACAGAGCTATTAAGTTCTAGTCTTATAATATTCTGTAGTAATGGTTCAGATTGCATAAGCTCTTGATAGATGTGATGTTTTCATCCCTCAGGGTACACAAAAAGAAAGGAAAAAAGAAGGAAAAACATTGTTTTATAAGTTTTTTGATCTAAGAGAATTCAAGTATCCAGTGGAAGGAGGGTTTCTGTATACAGACTTAAACTGCATGGTAAACGTTAGGAGTCAGCATGCAAATAACAAAATATCTATCAATCCTACCACGCAACAAGCCTCAGAGAGGCTTAATTTCATAATAAGACATGAACTAAAGAAGTCAAAGCTATGAATTCACACTTAACAATTGCTTTCTGTAGCTGAAGTACCGTAAGATACACCAGAAAGGTGTAGTTTGCCTAGTCTCTCATTAATCCAGAACATTAATGGGTATATTCCTATGCCAAAAAAGGGAAAAAGACACAACCTTGTATGAAGTATATTAGGAATTGGTCATTTAAAATTCAGTATACAATTTTAAATATTCCTTTTCTAACTCTCACCAAGCTGCATATTTAAATAGTATTAAATGATAAAGAGCATAGGTGTATCTTAAAATCACTATTCATCTACTGTTTAAGTAAATAATATGCAGAGATTAATGAAAAATAAATAAATATATAAACTAGAAATATAAAACAAAAACTACTACTTTTAGATAGAAGAGTGTGAAGAAAGTAGAAATTGGTATTTTCTGCCACTCCTCAATGTTTTGAGAGTGCAAGGTCTTTGAAGGAGTGACCTACGCAGCTGCAATCATGTAGCACATCCTTGGGCTATATCTGAAAGCAATCATAATCATAGCTACAGCTTGAAACATGCAATCCTCCTCTATAGCTGGTAGTGCCCCCAGTTCCTAGTAAATATTGTAGCTTCAAAATGTACAGCTTGTTCATGTGTCTTGTGCTGGATTTGTCACAGGCTTTCCTGAAGCATGTTGTGGTTGACTCACGCATTATGCACTGCTACACCATTTGATGAAAGTGGGAGGATGACAGTGTGCGATCTTACAACTCTGTGTGAGAAGAGGCTGATAGAAGAGTAAGGAGTCCCACGTGACATTTTTGCTTATTACATTTATTTGCACAAATGTGAAAGACTCTGCTTCCCTAAATACTTCAGCTGTACTCTCAGCTTTCCTTGGCATAACTGATTAACTCTGCTCCCACTCAACCTCCCTCTCACTCTGTGGCACACACACACTCAGGGCTCAGTTCAAAACATGGCACAGCAAAACCTCTCCACCCAAGGAGTTCAAGTCCATGTATGCCTTAGATTTGAGTTTAACTTGGCTTTTGCAAAGCTATCTCCTACGGTTCTTCTAAGAGATGGGTGATAGTTACACCCACAGCTTTCAATAATATTTATCACAACCTGTTGAAGCAAGTTTGCATGAAACCAGTACGCCTGTTCACGTTTGTAGGGAGGAGCACTGCATTAAGGGGTTCAGCCTCAGTCCAGTGTGCTAATTTAGGCACATCAACATCCCACAGATTAGAAAACATGATTTGAAACAGGAAAAGAATGCCATTTGTTTTCACTAAGAAATGCAGTGTTGGGTTTTTGTCAGAATTTGCAAGGTATGTACATTTTATATGCTGGTGTTAAAAGCTCCAAGCATTTTTTTTAATTCAAAACTATGAATTAATGTGGTTTGTCACAGCCCACTACCAGAATATTTGTAAAATGCTCATGGGAACTTTTGGAATAATTAAAGAATGGTGTCTCCATGACAGGATAACACCCGTCCCATTTCTTCCTGAGGAAACAATATGGTTATATATTATAAATTATGGCTAATTATCTCACATCCTGTTTCCTCATAGCCCTAAACACAGGAAACCTTTTCTTCTTCATGATGTTCAATCTTGCTGTTAATAACATCTTTCATTTCTACGGTGGGATTTATTCCAGAGGATTCCAATCCATCTCCACGGAGTACAGACGAAGTGTGACCACTAACTGGCACACAGAGAGAAAATACTGGCCAAAAGCATTATAAAATTCCTCTGATCCTGTATAAAAGGATTGCTGATATCCACAAAGAACTGAGAGAGTCTTGTTTTCTAGGGTTTTATCCAAGATCCTCCTCCTCAGCTTCAGAGCCAGAACGTAACTTTAATTGAACAGGAAACTCTGAGGAACTGATGCATGGCTCCTGGATACAGAAACATTGTGAACCTGAAATGTGTACTGCCAAATCTTATCTGATTTGATCCCATCCATCAGATCCTTCTGAAGATGAACACTGACAAGACTAAACCAACAGTTTTTGGTTTTAGTTTACTAAATGGTAAACGTGCCTGGTTTAAATACTAATACTAGAATCAAAAGTAACTGATGAGTCCCTCTACTGAGTTATAATAAAAAAATTTAAAGGAAAAAAGGAAAATGAATACTGTACTAGCTAAACAAGTCTAGTATCAATGCCTGAAAGGGAGAAGTACCTTGTGTGAGATGGAAGGCTTATAATGAGGAGTGAACCAAATGTTTGATAACTCTGTCAACTCTAAAGTTTCCAGCATGGTCCCTATTAAAACAAATACAAGAAAACAAGGTTAACTGAATTAGCTATTCTCCCAAAACACATTTTTTTTTCAGATTTTAGACCTACCTTTTGCAGACCAGCCTTTTGCATTCCCTCTGGCTAAAATGCAGAAGTTTTAATTCCTTATTAGTATGTGTTGACTCATTCTCTTCTTTATGGAATATTTTGCTATGTTTCCAAACAACAAAGTTT
Organism: Odontophorus gujanensis; assembly: GCA_013399175.1. Taxonomy (NCBI): domain Eukaryota; kingdom Metazoa; phylum Chordata; class Aves; order Galliformes; family Odontophoridae; genus Odontophorus; species Odontophorus gujanensis. The sequence goes on along the minus strand of VXAB01026661.1, from coordinate 298,698 downwards.
ACAAGCAAAAACAAGTTGCATGTAAATAACAATAATGAAAAGCTCACACTATCTCAATCACATAAGAGCTTGGAATAGTAAAGAATGAAAAGTTTTGCACAACAATTTTCTCGTTACAGACAAATATCCAAGGCATCTGTTGACAAACATCTTGACAAACAGAATACATAGCCTACTTACTTGGATATATACACATAAGCTCCAGAACACCAAAATCAGAAATTCCCTAAGAAGTAATGAGAATTCAAGTACCAAAGACAGAGACTTCAGGATACTACATTATTAGAAAAATGAGATACACCACCTAGTTTATTTCCAGAGTTTGTTTTTTTGAGTGGTATCTAAATACAACCCAAAGTTGAGTCTGAAATGAGAGCAATGATGAAAATTCATTGCTGGGAAGTGGAAGAAAGAGTTCCAGAAAATGTCTGGAAAAAGTCATCAGGCAATCCACTTGTAAGTGCTTCAAAGATACTAAGATACAAACATCCAATGACATTATACAAATCACAAATTCATTGTGTAGCAGGGTAACAGGCCCTTTGGATAGACAGAACAGGATGTACTTGATTTTAGGAGGCCTTACAGGGCTATTTAGCCAAAAAATTAAGAAGAGCAGATAAAAATCTGTTACAAAAGGAGAAGAAACAACGTGGTCATGGCGAATAGGACTAAAATGTTGGGCTTCAGATGCAACAGGAAGGATCCAAGTTAGGGACAAGGAGCAAAGTTCCAGAAGTGGAAACTTTTAACCAGAGAACTAGCTTGCTTGAAGCTTTAGAAGAGTCCACCTCCAGAGATCTCGAAGGACAAACTGAACAAAGAAGTAATACATACATGGCTGATTGAGCATGGGGATAGAAAGGGTAAATGAGCTCTGAATAAACTCTCAGAGTCCACTTGACACTTTATTTTTTTTAATGTATCTTCATTCTTCAAAAGCTCAGAATACAAGTGCCAAATAGATGAAGCATTCTTTACTCGAATAAGCATCCAAATAGAGGCAGCCTAAACATTGTGTCATCAGTGGTTCTTTTGTTCCCTGGATACGGAATATTTTGTTAGCTTTGATCAATCAATCTCAAAAGGAAGAACAATCCATTATTTTAAATCTTTTTCACTTTATCTCTTTCAGGCACAGTGTAGTACTGGAAGCTTAAAGACTCCAAAAATACCAGTTCAGGCTCGTTCTGTTATATTACACTGAGAAAGTAGTAAAAGTAACGCTGGTTGCCTTTGTTGCAACGGTACGTAGATGGTAAATGCCACAGGATACTTTCAGTTACAAATACTTAACGGTAAGGATTCAAATTTACAACACAAAAATACAAGTATTTCCATCTTCCCCTCTGTTCTTCATGCTAATCCTAATTTCTGCATTCATGGATTGCTATTACTTTGTCCTCAGGGAGTCCTAGTCTTTACCATGCCCTGTCTTATCCCTGCTTTCTTCATCTACCACCTCCCCTTGATCTACCATATTATTATCAAAATTTCTTTGCCATTTTTTTTTCTTGAGGAATATCTACTGTTGTCCATTTCCTCAAATTTTCATAACCTCATTTAAAAGTCTGCCCTGCCTATCTCCTCCAGCTTCTTTTCAACTGATCTGCCTTCTACCCATCCTCAAAATTGCAGCATGAGTACAGCTCTATTTAATCTGCCACCCAAAGCTATCATTGCTAGAGAAAAAACAGTAAGAAACAGCTTCAGAAAAGCTCCTAAATCTTGTGTTTATAGGAAAATTCTGAAAATGCGTCCAGAGTGCATACTCCAAGCATAAAAAGACAAACAAAAGGGGCCTCCTACTTATCAAAAAATACGTGCCTTGTAGTGGGTTGGCCTTGGCACCAAACTGCTCACACACTGTACACCCTACCCTCAACCTTTTTAGGGAGATGTAGGATGAGAAAATATGACCAAATAAAAGTTCTACTCAAGTCTAGCTACAAAACACAAAAGATAGTAGTAGCCATCTTCCTAGTCGCAGTTTTAGTCTAAGAAAGGTTTTCTGAGTCGTGGTGTCTACCTTCATTTGGACAATCTCTAGCATCACTGTAAGAATATTTTAAGCTTATTTTAACAAAAGATTCATCTAGTAAGTCTTCTTAACTATTTGGTGCTCCCAGCTTTTCCACCAATCAAAATTGAAATGATTTACTTCTGTAGCTATTCACATCAACTTTGTCCCAGCCTAATACTTCTCTTCCTGTCCTCTTCACGTCTATTCCCAATATTTTATCTATCCCTTCAGACCAAATCACTCCCCCTTCTCAATTTTTAAGAAAAATACTAATGAGTACCTGAATGAGTGCAGTCTGATAAATTTATGAATGTGCCTATGCCATAGGATTTGCACTAGTAAGTAAGAAATCAGAGTTCAAGACTATCTACTTGTGCGGGCCTGTACAAAATCTGGACTCCTCACTCTCCCATTTGTCATGCACAGAGCAGACAGAAGGAGCCACAGTTCACGCTGACTTCATTCTTTAGCAGAACTGACTACCAGCTCACCCTTGACAGGCTGGTTTTCGGAGCAGACATCCAACTAAAGACCATTACCTTTCAGCCTCAGCAAGACTGGAAACCTCTGAGGGCTGGAACTTTGTGGACACACAGAAAAAGTCAAGGCTGACAGCAATGAAGTCCCATGTTTTTCTCTCAGTCATACACTGTGTGTACATGCAATACATATCTCCAAAGGTGGATGAGAAAGGGCCAAACCAGCTGTGCTAATACAACATATTTTGAAGTTGTATGAGTAGATATAAAGGTCAGTGTTGAAAAGGATAAGGATGCTTGTGTTCTGCCCATGTAAGACACACAATCAGAGGATCAAATAAAAGTACAGAGAGCACCTTAGACGTGATGAGTGTTTCCTCTTGCATTCCTCTCTCTCACAGATACCCCACTTCAGCTTCCCTGGCCCCTCTGTGTAACATGATCTGTGCAGCATGAGTAGATGACAGCAATGTCTTTTTGACCTGTGAAAGAAACAGTGAATACCAAGGCTTTCTCTGCACCTCTGAATCCCAAGTGACTTAGTAGTCATTTTAATTAAAAAACTCAACAATAACTAAGAATATACAGCACTTCTGTATAGTATGACCTCCTTACAACCAAACCTTAACTCAGTGGCTGGGTAGTCAAAGATACATTTGATTTCCTCTATCATTCCCCTTTCTTAATTACTTCAGTTCCTGGTTTGAGGGTCATCCAAGATTTCAGTCTATTCAAAATGCAGTACTGAAAGTCATCTTTCTTAACCTGCAACAAGGATTTCTGTAATCCCATCCTTCAAAATAGCTTGTTCATTTCTTTAGATGATAGTGTTCATTAACCTTAATAACCTTTAAAGTCAATCTTACCTCACACATTTTATCTTCCTCCTTCCATCTGTGCTTTCCTACTTATCGCTATAGTCTTGCTTCTTTATTACATTCCTCAACAGTCTGCTAACAAAACAAGTCTTTTCCTTTCTTTCTGAACTCCTCTTACACAGTGTCCCTACAGGCTGCTATTCCTTAACTCAAACTCTCCTGAGATAACTCTTAATTTATATTCTGTCAGTAAGCATGGCAACTAATAAGGTTGCCAACAGCAATACACTGGTGCACACCTTATTTTGGTCATTCTGGACACGCCACTGCTCTGAACCAAGCACTGACCCACAGCAGCCTGGACATTCGTTAGAAAGACAGTGCCATGCTCCCACTCAGTGAGGGAGGAATAAGGCATGACCCACACGTCCCATGTGCCTTCAGCAACCCTGTATGCGTTCAGGGGGCACAGAGACAGGCGGCCTCCTAGCACCACGCAGCCGGCCGCTCAAAGCCCCACACCGGGCCTGCCACAGCTCTCATGTTTCTCTACAGCAGTTGCCACGTTACCCAGCACGTGGAGACCTCCGTTATTACCAGGGAGACTCCTCGTCCTACTCTGTCCCATCAGACAGACAGGCTACGTGGACGAATTTAGCTGCCCAGAGCCANCCCTCCCCGGCCGCGGGGACATGTGGCCAGGCGGCCGCTGAGCCAGGCCCGGCCCTGCCCTGCCGGCCCTCCGCGGGGCGGGGGAAGCGGAGCCTCCGCTCCATGGTGGTGACGGCGCCGGAGGCCGAAACGGCGCCAGGTAAACAGCGACGGGCGGCGAGCCCGGCACCGGCGGCTCCGTCCCTTTTGTCCGGACCCCCCCCCCCCCCCCGCGGCCCGGGGGGCGGGGCCTGGGCACGGCTCCGGCGGAGCCTTCCCGGGGCCGCCGGGACGGGGCGCGGGAGGACAAAGCGGCCGGAGGGAGGGTCGGCGGGGCGGGAGGAGGAGCGGCTCCCCGGCGGGCTCACGTGGAGCCGCGGCGGCGAACAAAGGTCGTCCGTCCGGCGGGAAGCGTGCCGCCAGCGGGCCGGGCAGCGCCGGGCGCTCCGCGGCCGGAAGTGGCGTGGGGGGACCGACATCAGCGTGGCTCCTCCGGTCCTGTGCGGGACGGGGAACGGGGCGCGTTTTGGGGCGCGGGCTGTCCCGTCTGACGTCTCTTGGTGAGTAGCGAGCAGCAGCGCGGGACGCATGCGGAGCTCCGCTCCGGCAGCCGCTCTCCGCGGCTGTAACTTTGAAACGGGACAGTTTGGGTAAGGCTGAGCCCGGCCCCTTCCCTCCCATGATGCTTTTGTGTCAAACAACAAGTCGGCTGTAAGCTGTTCGTAAGGACGTGGTAACTCGGGAAGGCTGAGCAAGTTAGTTAACATCAGCCACTGGGCTCTACCGCTGGAAAGAAAGAACCATCTGAAAACGTGCAGAAGCTATTATGGTTGCTTATGCCGCACTTATGGAGTGGATCATAACACCTCTTCTGATTGAATGACTCTTTGAAGATCAAAACTGCTTGTGGATTTGGGGCTGTGGTAACCTTGAAGGGAAGTCAGGTTAGCTCAGTGGCTTGTGTTACACTTCTATTTCACTAAGGAATTGAGCTCTTAACTCTCTTTTGCATCGTATTGAATGGTGATTACACTTAGAGCATTACTGTGGGCATTCAGACCTTCTTATCATGGGAGAGGAATGGGGAAAGTCTCTAGTCAGTTAGTCAGTTACCTTTTTAAAACAGTGATTTCCTTGAATGAAATGGCAAAATGACTAGAAATTGCTGTGACTTAATTGATTACAAAGGGTAATGCATTTCTTTTCATTTTTAACTGGGAAACTGTATTTAGAAACACACGAAAAAATTGCTCTGCCCATGTGGAGAAGAGTTTTAAGTGATTTCATTGACTTCAGTTAGAGATTTTAGGAATATTATGGGTTTCGTAGGGGGAGGGGCTGTTCAGGCTTTTACATGAAGGCACAGTGTCAGACTTCTGCAGTTTTTTTCTGTAGCTTACAGTTGCTAACATGTTTAGTTCTAGAGTAATAAGTGGACCAAATAAGAAATACACAGGATTCCTGTCATAGTTCACTTGCCCTAAAGTCACTTGTGAGTAGTCAGAATGGACAGTAAATTTGTCTTTAGAAAAACATAAGGTGACTTGAATGAGAGAGATTAAGAAAGTGTTTTCCAGACATTCTCTCAACAGTAAAACTGCTGATCAGTAGCAGCTTAACTCAGGCTCAGATTGTATTCAAGACTGGGAAAGCTCCAGGAATTTACTGAGGTTTTTGAGCTATAGTGTGCGGTATTTAAGTACAGTATGTGACAGTTGTTGAGTTAGCGTCAATATGAAGGTGCATGTTTGTGTTCTACAGTTACTCAGCTGTCACTTCTGAACCAGCCAGGTGATAGATGATTTTTTGCACTCAGCTGACTGTAGTTTCAGTCACATCTTATGTATGAGTTCTGGCCTTTGCCTTGTAAATGGTTCTGCTCATGATATGGGATGCGTTAGTTACAGATGTGTTTTTACCTGTTACAGGAATTCTTTGCAGAATGCTCTCAGTCTTCCATCATCCTGAGTGTAGTAAAATGTGCAAAACCTATTTAAAATTTGCTTTATAATGTCCTTCCACTTCAGTTCTGCTCTGAATAAGTTGCACTCTAGTTCCTACTGACATCTGAACTGATTCTTCAGTGCAAAAATGTGTATGAATGAATTCTAAAATGGTTAATCTGCCAAATTGTTGAAGAGGAAAATAGTTCTGATATTTCAAAAAGCTGTTCTTATTGCCTTTATTTGCCTGTTTTGCAGACTTGGAGATATTAAACCTTGAAGTTTCTTCTGTAGCCATCTATCTCAGAGGTTTCTAATGTGCGTGTTATGTAAAGAGTACTTCAGAACAAGGGCTAGTTCATGGCTTTTCAGCAGCATGGGCACATGTTATTTCATCTGTCTGTACTTGCCTTACCTGGAAGTAAGGTGAGCCCACCTTGAGAGGATATGAATGTGGTGGTTATTATTAAGCCAATGGTGAAGCTGCAGGTACAGCTTACAAGCTGTGAACATTCCTTCCTGGCTCTGAGGGATGAACCAAGTGTGGATGGTTCCTTTGAGTGGAAGGTTGGCTTTAGTCATAAAATAATGTGGAGGGCTGCAGCTGCTGGAAGGTAGGTGAGTGCTTGTTTGTCTTTCTGTTCCCTGAAGTTGTTGCTCTGCTGTCCTGCACAGTTATCCATCACATCTCTACCTAGGCTAGACAGCGAGCCAAAGGCCAAGTGACTGTTGGAGGGTCTCTCAAAGGATGAATGTGCACAATCTGTATTTCTCTAGCCCACACCAGATCCAAACAACAGTTCCTCCCTGTGAGGAGGTTTTTATTTTGGTGTTTGTATTTCTTTGTTTGTTTTGTTTTTAAAGCCTGTTGCTTCTAGAAACATACTGCTTTCCTACAGCTTATATTTATGACACTTCTGATTGTTTCTCCAACTAGAAGTCTTAAGAGAATCTAATTAAACGTAACCAAATGTGGAAGTTGTCATTTTGAGGCTGGCAGAATTGTTAACTGATGACAAAGGATGATCAAAATACTGTGTTTATTGTCTATGAAGTAGGCAAAATTAAAATATCTTTTGTATTAAATGCAGTTATAAACAACTCTGCATACACACACACAGACATATGAGTATCTACACCTTACATTTGTGTATAGTGCTGAAGTGAATATTTTCATCCATTTTCTTTTTATTAAGTAATGCATTCTCACAAATTATCTAGATGAAACACTAGCATTTTCCTTCTTTTTCCTCAGGAGAACACATAATTTGAGTTTTAACTTACTAGGTTTTGAAACGCTTTCATTAGAGGTTATTTGGTCATTCCTCTGTACAGCTTTTTTTTTTTTTCCCTACTTTTGATGTATTTGTGGTTGAACAGGTTTGAGGATAACTTGGTTAATAATCTGTGTGTTGGGTCACAGTTTGGCACATGGCTAGTGTGCAGGCTGTGCTTATTCCCTCATCACAGCAAATGTGTGGAGGTCGTGTTTTAGTTTGATTCTGTGGCTGGTGGCATTCTTACATTCCTAAGATTATTTTATGTCTTCTCACTTCCTTGGTATCAAGTAGAATACTGGTGAAGTCTTCTTCAGAAAACTGTTTCTAGACTTATGCCGTGGTCAATTGCAGTATCTGATCACTTCTGTTAGGCACTAATAATAATGTCTGCCTTAATGCACTTGATGTAAGGATTGGTGAGCTCCCACTAAAACTCACTTGGTGCATCTTAACTGTGGATCTTCCTCCAGAGCTACTATGCGTGAGTTAATCTGGCTGATGCTCTTAGTGTTTGGAATTTTTCCAAACTACAATTAAATTGCTGAAATCAAGTGAGTTAACACTTGTATTCCTGCTTGGCTTTAGCTTGACTGGCATTGAAGATGTGTCCAGGTGCTTTGCTGGTGTCCACCCATACCTTTAATAGTGACACAGGCCAGTGCTGCAGCAGCAAATACTTTGTTCAGCCTTTGGTGTGCCACAGGAGAAATGGAGAACTTGAAATGAAACTGAGCCACAGTGATACTCAGTGCTTACATTCTCAGGGAGAATCTCAAGGCAGATGAGCAGTGTTAATTGGACTGCTTGAACAAATTACTTTGCTGAGTGTGAAGGTCCAGGAAGGAGGGACAAGGAAATACTCTGCTTTCTATACAGCCACCGAATAAGTGCTTCTGTGCAGTTTTGCTTTTCTTAAATGTTCTTAGTTTGCTGCTTGTGACACAAAAGGTGGTTGCCCCTGTGGGCAGATAGGTGTAACAAAAAGTAATTGCAAATTCCGTGAAACAATTGAAGAAAAACTGCCTGTTAGGTCTGAACTCCCTAAGGTTTTGAGATGTTGCCAAATAAAGATATCTGTAGCAAAGAGGGTAAAGTATATCCTTCTCTCTAGGTCGATGCAATTGTGATTTTTGGTATAGGTTTTCAAGCTCAGGTCTGTTGGAGGCAAATCGTGCCTGTTACATTTTGTCTGTCGCTGCTGGCATTAAGGAAACCTTCTCACACCCCTTCTTCTATTCCTGGCTGTGTTTTTCCTGCTTGTTTTAAGCTATCTTGAAAGTGATCACTGAGTCAGAACCGTGAAATCAAGTGAACAGTAATTGGAACTGCTTACTCCCCATCTGTCTTACTACTTCTCAAGTGGCATCTAATGGGTTGTTCTACAAATACTGTAAGTGATTTTGTGCAAAATACAGTGGTGCTCAAAACTGTTTCGATTGTCATGATAAAACCTTTGTAAGCTCTTTATTTTTATATGGTTTCCTGAAAGTAAAGCATTTCTGGTGCAAGATTTATAGGTGGTCTTTGACCCGAGCTTACAGAATACTGTTATTTAAAGTGAAAAGGAGCTTTGAGGGCTGTGTTTTTGACATCATAGCTTTCACATAATGTTTTTCTAAGAGTATGCTTCTTTGAGGGAAAACGTGTTTGAATGGCCGTGTTACTTTCTTTGTCTTCTTGATTTGTTTCGAAATCAGTGTCTGAACACTTTACATGTAAGCTGAAATTACTTCTTATGGCAGCACAGCTTGTCATAGCTACTAAAAGAGTGTATCGTATCACTAAATGCTTTATCTGATCTTTCAAATGAACGAATAGCAGTCTTTTAATAGGGGACTGCATTCAGTATAGTTTTAACAAGAGGGTGGGGATGGTTCTGTGGGATCTTTTGCAGTGCGTGTTGCCGCTGAAGTAAGTCCATACAATGCTACGTGAGCCTGTGGGTTATGTAATTCTATTAGAGAGATGTCATTCAGCTCACAGGAGATCAGCATTTAGAAGCTGAGAAATAAGACTGCCATCCATGATGTAGATGAAAGAAAAAAATGATAACCTTAATTAAACAACTGCATGCTTCTCCCTTTCTTTTGTAGCTCAACATAATTTCTCTTACCACCTACCACTCTGATTTTGCTGTCATATTAGTTTTACGTGTGAGTTCAGTCTCTGTCTTAGTGCATGTTACCATCCGTTTTCCTTCTGTGGCAGAAAGGTCTCAGCTTTTCCAGTTCTCACTATCTTTGCAAGGTCTTTTTAGTTTGTCTCCTGTGTGCCTGCTGTTTAAGTCCAGCTACTTGGGCGTGTTCAGGATGTTATTAAGAAACATAAAGATGTCTTCCTGGCTTCTTTAGCACCAGAGAAGTGATTGCAGCAAGTCCTGCTGTGTTGCCATAGCATTGACTCAAGTATGCTCATTCATCTTGTGGGAATGTTGCATGTGCAGTGTAGCAGTGGGACAGGAACTTCAAGTCAGTAGTGTATGCTGAACACGGATCTAGTTTATGGGGGGAAAGTAAATAGAATGACCAGTGAAGTTTCCTTGAGTAAATGTAGACTTTTTTTTTTTTCCTGTTTTTTGGCATGACTGGGTTTGGAAGAGTTGCTTGTGTGGCAAGCATATTCTTGACCTCAGTAACCTACTGCCAAATATCTGCTCTCTGGTGGAAAGCATGAAAATATTGATGTTTCCAAGCGGGTAGAAAAAAAACACATTTTAACCATTCTTGGAAATGACTGAGCCATTTCTGCTGACTGTGGTATGTAATACTAAGCCTTATAGCTGCAGAAGTGTACGTGTGACTAAGGACCTTCAGCAGCAGAGGGCAGGCTCACAAGTTTGTGCTGATTGGGTTTAGTTGCTTGAGCAGTGTGCACCATGGCAGTAGTATCTAGCCTGCAATTAGTTCTGTTATTTGTATATCTCAATTTCACACTATTTAGTCACAGGCTACTTAGAAGAAACTCCTGAGAGTGAGAGAGTGTTACATGGTCTGTTTTCCATTGCTTGTTGATTTGTTATGTTTATCACTGTGTTGTTCTGTCATCAGCACACAGAGCAAGCACAATGCTTATTGCCTTGTATTGAAAGTAATAGTTTTGGAAAGCAAAATGAAATGGTCTTTGATGAATATACTTTTCATCATCTTGTGTAAGTCTTCAGAACCTTCTGTTCATCCTCGCTACTGTAAATGAACCAGCTTCTGCATGTGGGCAGTTAACTTTGGCTCTGTGACAGGCATTAAAGCCAACGAGCATTTGCTCTGTCTTAGAGCTGCTGTGGGCCAAGCCGTAAATTTCTGTAAAGGTTAGGGATTTGTCTTTGATTCAGAATGCTTCTGGAAAGCAGTGTTATGAGTGGCAGCTTTATTGCAGTAGCGTTGTTCCAACGCCTTGGGAAGCTCTGTGGCTTTGTCCTCAATACTTCTGCATCCTCAAGAGCTGCCAGAGACTTGGCTCTCCTGGTTTGTTGCCTGTCAGGGGAGAAAAGGGTTTTCTCGCAGACCTGAAAAGTTTCACTAAAGAACCAGAAGGGATACAATATAGCTCTGAATTACAGGTTAGATATCAACTGTGAATGTATCCATCAAATAAAATGAGACTGCACTGTTACAACTCTTAATTGTTGTTTTGTTGGTTTGTTTTTTTTTTCCTTGCTAGCTAACAAGCCTAGCTTAATTTTATTCTAGACCTGTGAACTAGATTTGCCTAAGCAGTGTCCATCTTGGTTGTCAGTGGTCACCCTGAATGCACCAGTGGTGCAGAGTTGTCACTTCATGAGTCTCCTTATAAAATGGAGCTTGGCTGTGTGATAGCACGGTCTGTACTCACGTGTATAGGTTAACTTTCTTCAAATTTATGGAAAAAAGAAAAAAAAAAACCAAAAAACACACTGAAGGAAGTTAAGCTCTGTTTTAGGGATTTTGGTCAAACATGACACTATTCCTACCTGGCAGGAATGCCAGTGTTTATGTGGATTGTCCCTTGTGATTTTGATGGGCAGTGCTGCTTGGACGTGGCTTGGTGCCATGACCAGTGCTCTGGGGAGCTCGTTCTGAGTTGGCCATACTGTTGTTTCCTCCTCGGGGAGAAAGTTTGACAGGAAAGTCTTAGCTGTTCTAGCATGTTGCTGCTGTCAAAAGGACAATCCCATTTTATCTTTTTTGTTGAGTCTGTGGAATTCCATTTGTGAATGAAGGCAAGGTGCAAACTGAACAGACAAAAGTAAAGATCCTCTTTAAAAGGTCTCCTTTGAGCATGCCTGTTGGTTCTATTCTTGCTAAGTTCTGGGCCTTGAGAGATTTTCCTATGCAAAGGAATAAATCCAGATTAAATTCCAGATCTTTAGTTCCGTCCTCATTAATTGAAGGGCAAACAGTGTTACTTGAAGCAAGTCAGCCTTTCAGGTAGTTTAGACAGATTGCAAGTTTTTCCAAATAAAAAGAACAGGAGGTTCTTGATGTACACTTGGAAACACCCAGTAGTCCTCTTCTTCTGGAAGTATGTGTTTTGATAGACTTAAGTGTTACAGGTAGGTGAAANCGAGGTGCGGCCGCACCAGAGCTTTGCAAATGTTCAGCTGCCCCTGGAAATGCCATTTCCTCAGTCCATCTCTGGGATGGCGCTGAGATTCCAGCAAAAGTTCTTAAGGTGTTCATCAGCAGTTGAATGTTTGCCTCTCAGTGGTCCACAGGTCACTTACTAAACTTTTGTTTTGCACGTTTAATTGTCAGGGTGGTCCCTTTCAACCCAGGCCATTCTATCATTCTGTGATGCTTTTTTCTCTAAAAATGTGCCTGCTGAGGGAAGAGTCCTAAACCTTCCAGGTTTTCTTAATGACCATCAAAATGCGTAGGGCTGGATACAGCCCTATTCTGTGCTACCTAAAACAAAAAACGATGGAAGTAAGGGATGTTATTGTCATCTTATTAACCAAGTGTGTTCCCATACACTGAATGTGTATCTGATTATAGTTTCAGTTTTGAAACATCACTCCTTTGAATTCGAATGCATCGTGTATCTGAGTTGAAAGATTATATACAGACGTTTCATGAGTTTTGTTCCCTAAGGCAACAAGAGTAAACCACTGTTGGGTATAATTTTGCACTTGATTACTAGAGGTGTTGTTGAATGATTTTTGTTTCTGTCCTTCTAAAATGAACAAGTGTGTTTCTGTTTAGGCAGGTCCATAGACCATTACTGTATTGGAGGATGAGTGTATCTAGTTATTGTTCACTGGGCGTAAAGAAAGTTTGTGAAAAGAAGTAGAAACATGATGACTTCATGTGTCAGTTGTTACACCTCTACAAATTTCCTTAGATTTTTTGTTTTATTCTTCCTTCCCTCCCCTAGCTGACTTGATTCACATGTTCCTTTGGGGATAATTTAAGTAGTAGTTTATAACGGGAACATTGATGGCATTTAGAATTCAAACTACGGATTTCTAATTAGTTTCACAGTTTTGACCATTTCTTTAATGAAGTATGCTTGGGTCACATAGATCATAACCCTGCTTTTTTGGACTGCGTACAAAAGCAGGGAATATGTTATATAATGGGTATCTGTGATCATTAAAACACTTGCTACTGCAAAGATCAAACTAAAGACTCGATCAGGAGAAAAGTTTTAGGAGGCAAATTCTACTTCTCCCACCATCTTGAGTATTCAGCTTGCAAAGAGAAAACCAATGTAGTTTTTAAGCATTATAGAGATTTACCTGACAAACGTGATGATGGTGTGGTCTCAGCTCTTCCTTCTGCTTTTTCTAGCAATGCCATTAAAGAGTAGAGCTTGAAATACCAGTAAGTTTGCCTCAGGTCTGAGTGCTTATATAGCAAATTTTGGTCATTTCTCTTTCATTCAGTAATTTGTGAATTTGTCCTTTTAAACAGTAATTTTGAAAAGCTTTATAGAGTTCAAGGCAAAGCTACAGGTCCTTATAGGGCTGTTGGGCTGGGACTTTAGGTGCTTATATCATGTCGAGTGTGACCATGACCACAGAAGTTTGAAGTGCAAGAGATGTAGACATTTGTGTAGATGTTTTTCCAAGTGTATTTTATTCTGAATATTGTAGATAAGTCGTTCAAGGGACATATACTTGCTACTTAATCATGTGATATCAAGTTCTTTCAACCTGTATGATGTAGATTCTAAGTATATTCTATCTGTGCTATTCTTTTTCCATACAACTCCTTTGGATAGCTCTTAGAAGGTTTGTCCTTGCTATTCCTGGTACTTCACTGACAAGCACAGGTGAAATGGTCTTCTGTTTGGTATCACAGCTTTCCCTTCCTTCTTTCCTGGATGTTTATAGTTCCAAATGCATAACAAATCAAGAGGCAAGCAAATACAAGCTGCTTTCATTTTGCTCATTTACAACTACTACTGTGACTAGGGGTGGAAATCAACCAATTCTCATTCTCCAGGCTTAATTTGGTTGCTTTGACCATTTGTGAAGGACAATTTTAATAGGTTAGTTACTGCAATGTTAAATGGTGTGGTTTGTGTAGAAACTAATAATGTGTTTAACTTTTGAAAGTTAAAGCCCTGTTGGCGGTCTTGAAATGTGCAAAAAACTTCGCATTTGTTGCACAAAAACATTTTTCAAGTTGAAAGTACCAGTTGCTAGACAGCATTAATGATGCTCATAAATTGCAAACAGACTGTAAATGATGTGTATCTAACTCTTAATGTTGTGTGTTTCTACTCTACAAAGTGTAATGAAATGGAGAGCACTCATTATATCCGTGGTCATTTTTATCTTCAAGTTGCAGCATAAATGAACTGTGTAAACTATTTCTGTTTTCCAGACTACATTTTGTAAGAAGATGAGGAACAAAAAGCAGTGTATTCAAGATACAGAGGGTCAAAAGCATGAAGGCACGGAAGGTAAAATCTGCGTGTAAAAACATCCAAGTTAGATTATTCAAGTTCAAGCTGTGAAAGGTTAGATTTTAAATTTGTTCCTCAATTGGTATGCTGCTTGTTCTGAATGAAACTGTGTAAACATAACCACTATCTCAATATAATATTTTTCTTCAGCCTTTGAAGTGCCCTTATCCTTTCCTGTGAATTTTGGATATTACTTGTTGACTTCTAGTAGCAGAGCAAAAATAGAAATGGCAATAGGTATTAAAAAATAATTATTAACTTGGAGTAAAAATCGTTGAAGAAAAGTTCTTGTCTCATTCAGTATTACAAAAATAAAAATGCTCCCATTTTTGTTAAACGTACATTATTAGGTAAATGCCTGAGGATGTTTGGATTAAAATAGTTGGGAAAGTGGAAAACTAAAGTGTGTATATATAGAGATGAATATATGATATGCTGGGGTAATTTATTTCATGGACACAGTGCAGTTATGTGTTTCAGAAAAACAGCAAGTACCTGACTTCATAGTCAGTGGGAAATACTTCGTGATGCTTTCCTCATTCAAGTAATTCTAGAGCTAACTTTCCTTTGTTTTAATGGCAGTTCATGGCACAGCATTCTATGAAATGTATGATGTTTTTCACCTAAAATATATGCTTGTAACTTTTCCTCTGGTCAGCACGTTGACTGCAGTAGACCTGAAAACTTGATTAATTTGCTTCTAACTGCACACTTGTATTTTATTACCTTATTACTGAAATCTGCAAGGACTTTGTTGCAAAAAAACAGACAAGAATTCTAAGTCTGAGTGTTAATAATACCAGGTGAAGAAATGGAAGAAAGTTGTTCCTGTTCTACTTTATTACATGATGGTGACACATGCCCTATCTGTCTGAACTGCCTTCTGGAACAGGAGATTGGTTTTCCTGAGAACTGCGGTCATACTTTCTGCATGACTTGTATTCTCAAATGGGCTGAGGTAAGACTGAGAAAGCAGAGTGAGTGTTTTTCTTTTATTAAGCTGTATTGTTTCCAATAGCTATAGATTTCTTTCTTTTTTTTCTTTTTTTTCTTTTTTTTCTTTTTTTTCTTTTTTAAAGAAAGTTACACCTTCTTACTCCATACAGAAGTGTCTGAACCAGCTTATAAATAGCTCAGTGGGAAACTTCCTTCTTAATGTGATGTCATACTTTTGTGTTTGACTCTTACTAGGCATCATGCCCTATTAATGGTTTAGGGAGTTTAAGGAACAGTAAAAAGCAGTGATGGCTGTCTGGAAAATCATATGTACGTGTCATAATGCTGCAGTGTCAGTCAAGCTTAATCTTATTTAGTTATGTGCTGCTTTGCACACTGTGAGCCTTTAGGACTGAAGCCAGTTGGTTTTCATGTTAGTTTACAATGCAAGTCTGATAACACCATGGCTTTCTAACACTAAAAGAATTCTGCTAAAAGGCTTAAGTGGTGTTCAGAATTTTAAAGAATTAATTATTTAGTAACTAGATAAGCTGCCCCTTTGTAGATAGGGCTGGAACCTTAAAGTTGTTTATTTGAACAAATTATTGTTCATCCTTCCATTTAATCCCTTTTTCGTCATCTGTGTCTTATAAACAATGCATTAAGTCTTTGGGATCTTTAACTTTCCTCTTACTGCTTCAGTTGTCAATAAAAAACAGCAAATTCAGATTACTTTATGCTGCGTTGGGATGGGTGGGACACGCTCTAATAAGTTGCTGCTTTTTGTCTTTCTTTGCACTTGAATAGGTTATTCATTATACAAGACATTGGTACTTGGTTTCTTTGCAGTAGGTTTCTTCTGAAGTAAGTGGTGATCTCAGTTTATCCCTTAGAAAGGTTGCTGTGTGTGTACATATACGTGCAGCATGCATATATACTTTTAACTTGTTTTGAACCTTAATTTTTGCATTCTTTTGTTACTGAAGGTAGATGGTATCACTTCTTAAGATGGATCCCTTCTTAAGATTTTATGTTGTCTTTGGAGTGTCAAGAGTTATTAGATAATTTTTTGTAATCACAAAAGAGGTAACAAACTTAAGTCTCCTATTGCCAAATTTTCTGTTCTGCAAATGACTGATTGTAATGCTTTTATTTATCAGGGAACAGGAAATTCTTTTATACAATCTGATCCTGACTTCCTTTGCTGGTAGTTATGGCAGCTGAACAGCAGTCAGCAGTGGCATTGCAGAGAAGGCAGTACAATAGATTGAAGGCTTGCTGTTGGATTCCAATTTGTTCACCATGGGCTTAAAAGCATCTGATAGACAGTGAGAAGAACAACTTTTTGTTCAGTATCATTCACTTGACAACTTCTTAAATTTTTTGTCATGTCAGATTTATTTTGGTGTGAAGTGCTATACCAATAGAATAGAAGTCATTTCTGTTCATACAGGTGAACTGGTTGCGATGCCATAGAAATAGCGGGGCAGTTGTTTTTAGATCTTCTTAGGGCTTATGCTACTTCTTTCCATAAATGATATCGGATGGGTAAAACCACCCATCCTTCCTCTGATGCTCGACCTTCAGGATGTGAAGCTGGATTGCCTAAAGTGATAATTTAATTTTTAAGTCTTTCAAAAAGTCTGATAAATGTGTAGACGCTTCACCTCTGAGAAGCAGATGAGGTTTTATAGCTTGGACTGAGGGGGAAAAAAAATGAGAAGCACGTGGCTGCTTGAAGCGTCCTAATGCTGTGTGTTAATATAGTACATAAATAAATAGCTCTTTCCTTTTTGAGAAGCTGGTTGCATGGTTTGCTTTCTCTGATAGTTTTTGTTAATGATGAATCAAGAGCTAAGTAATCAACAATTAGTCATTTGAAGTCCTTCTGAGTAATTAAGGTTTCAGAACTACCTGCTCATTTAAAAATATACTACCAGATAGTGTTTAAGGAGTGAATATTCTTTCTTGGTTATAAGTAAATAGGTTTCATGAGAATTTTCCTTTTTCTATGGATGTTGGAGAATAATTAAAAATAAGAAGCCTAAGACTCTTACCCTCAAAGGTTTTGCTTGATGTTTGCATTCTGATTGTGCTGTTATGTAACCACAGTCATACTCCTTATACTCAACGACCTTGCCAGCAATCTGTGTTCAAGTTAGTTATTCTTCTATCCTGTGCTGCATCTAGAGTTTGAAATATAATTGTACATAAACAAATCGTACATGATAGTTGGTTTTGAGCATTTATGGCTTTTATATGTAACTGTGTAGATCCTAACTGGAACTCGGATAGTTTAGGCAGATGGTAAGGGCGTGTTTGGTTTTCTTTATGTTCCTTTTAAGTGAATAACTGCTGATTGATTCCATGAAGGGATAAAATAGGAGATTTGCCACAGAACACTAGATACATTAACTTCCAATGACAAAACTTGAATGTTTAGTAGCATTACAGTTTAGTTTGTATTGTATTTCCTTTTGGGAAAGGATGTCAGTTTTCTAAAGAAAAAAATGAGGGGAAATTGAAATCCCCATCAAGAGACTTGTCTTCAAATTAACTTCCTTTTTTAAAACATTGCCTGAATTGTTCTGTCCTCCTCAGCTATGTTCACTATAGTTAATGGCAACATCTGGCAGCACTGCTGTGCACTAGGATTCTGTTTCCTACTCTGTTAAACTCTCCTATGCTATTAGAATGTCATCTTTTGTGCCTTTGACCGTGCTAACTGGTGCTCTCCCTCTTAAGAGCTCCTGGACAACTGAAGTGACGGAGTGTTTTCAGTGTGCAAAGATTAGCATAAGTGTCATTCATCCTGTGCTTGCTGTCATTCACCTCTGTAAGCTAACACTGTAATTTACTAATGTAGACTTTGAAGCTTGAGGCTTTGTCTATCTGTATGGCTGTTAGATGATCATAAAGAGTAAAGGGAACTTAAATGCCTAAATCTGTAGCTAAGACTGTTAAACTCAGCATTCAGTGAGAGTGCTGAAGGAAAGTGTAAGGGCTGCCTTCAGTATTAGGAACATATGCATGGTAATGTTGTTCTGTCCACATAAAAGCCTGTCTGGAGTGTTCAAACACCATCAGTACTGATGTGTTACATCAAGAGAAGTTATTACACGTATGTTCCTTGTCAGTCACACAAATAGTAAAAACAGGTGGTATATAGGTGGTAAGCACATCTTCTAGTTTCTTGGAAGAGATCTGAAAGCATTTAAGTAAATCTTTAAAGGATGTTGACTAGGTATTTATGTCTGTCAGATAACAAGACTATCTGCAAAATCACCTCAGCTAAGACAGCTGTAGCAGGAAGGTTATCGTGGCTGCATGCATTAAAGGAAAGCTCTGCCATTTTGTATTCTAGTCAATAGTAACAGTTTTAAGTTAGGGGGCATAAAACATTTCTTTTCTGTAGGCATTTTAACTTCCCTTCTGTTCTTCAGAGTGGTAGTAAGTATGCTGAATAATTGCTCTTCTAGTAATTTTTCTTATGAGCAATGATGGAAGGAAAAGAGTGCTGAAAAAAAGATTGAACATTTTTGGTCTTATCAACATTACTGTGCAAGAGAGATGTTGATTTTAATGGCCCTGCCCTGGTAAGCTATCTCTCCTAATCTTTGTTCCTGGCTTCTCTCATTCATTTTTTTCTTATCTGGAGACTTTGGAAATGGAGTACATTTAGCTGTATGTTCTCCAGAGCTTTAGAGCACATTCGGGCAGACTCTGTGCGGTGTCAGTCCAAAAAAAGAAAAGCAACAGCAAGCAAAACCTAGGCAGTTTGCACAAAGAGTTCATGTGCATTGCATTTCTAGCAGGTGTTCTAACCTTACAACAGTCATTGCTTCTTTGATGCTTTGGATTTTTTTTAAGTGTTCTGTATTAAACCTGGAACTCTCAATTTGCATTCTTCTTTCTGAACTGGATTTCTATTTGTCCTAAGGAATATAGGAAGAAAGCAGTTTATGTGGCACCATGTTCCACAGAGATCTGCTGCAGTGCAAGGCACTGTGGACAGTATTGGGGTTATGTTCACCAACTAAATATGCAGTGTGTTCAGAGCAACCCTAAGCTTGGAAACTTTATTAACCAAAGAAGTTCCTTGGTTGAGGTCATGAATACATAGGCAGTGCATCTGAGGAAAAACTTTTTTTTTTTTTTTTTAAGTCAAATTGTTGTGGGAAAGTTTAGACTTTTCTTTTTCCCTAACTATATGTTCTGTTCAAATTACATGTTCTCTGATACATCTTGGCATATTCATCAAGTGAAGTACATTCATGCAACAGCTTAGAAATCTGTTAGGGAAGTACAGTGGGAAACTGTGAATGTTTTTGAGCTTGGGTTCAAGTTCTCCCAGTAAGATAGTATCAAAGAAAGTACAGTGGCACTTCTTCATAATTTCACAAATCCTTACAGGTAATGAGTAATTTCATTCTTTCATAAAGGCAGCTACTATTCCACTAGTACTTGACGATATAATATGGGATATGAAAGCAACAAACGATTATTTTGGATAAAAAGTGAAAGCTCATAACTCAAATGGCTTAAGTAGAGAAAAAGAAACAGCTATTTATATAGTAAATAATTAGTGTATTGATTAGGTATTGAGACTAGAATCGCTGTTCTTATGTGCTCTGTCTTCATTTACAGCAGTGATGTTTTTAGGGAAAAAAGAAAGGAACTAGCTTCAGCAGTTACAGTACTTTTGCTAAAGAATGACTACAGAAACTTTGAAAGTTTTGCATTTGTTTTTTTATTTAATTTATTTTGTGGATTTTTTGTTTGGAGTTTTTAATTACTATTTTAAATAAACTGAAAAAAATTATCTTGGGTCTTGACTTGTTTCTAGAAAATAGTATATTTCCTGATGTCGCCTTTTCAGCCAGATATGGAGATATGTTTCTCACTGCATGTATGTTGTGGTCTCATGTATCACTGAGGATGGAGGCAGAGTTGTTGAGGAATGTTGTCTGAACTGTTTGGGTTAACTTGAACCAGTTTGAGTAACCTCCTCAAAATTCCCAAGGCCTATAACTGCTTCAGCCTTTGTCTTCATTGCTTTGTTCAAGTGCTGATTTAAGTGATGCTGTTAGAAATAAGGGCCAGTTTCTCCCTCAGATTAGGTTGCTGTTTTCTGGTGCTGTAGCAGTTTTAAGAACGCCAAATGCCGAGTTACACCTGTAGAGCTAAAGCAAGATTTTGCTAGAGGACCATCAGAAGCAATTAAAATACTATTGAATGTATTTTCAGAGAACTTGGGAACAGGCATATCTGAGCCTAACTGCAGTTTTGATTCTTTGCAGCAGGTTCATACTGCCAGATGTGCTGGCTGAGCACCACGTTACTATGGGGTAGCTGTATGTTCACTGCAGGACAAAAACTGTCATAATCTGAGCCTTTAGGGAACTCGCTTGATATGCTAATTTTAACATAGCAGGAACAATCAAAAATCCCCCAATAGGGGGAGTGACTTTCAGTTGAGATAAAATACTGGAGTTCCAATAGGAGGAGGTAAGGACTTTAACTTTTCCTTTTGACAAATTGTTCATGCAAATACTGCTGTCTAATGGTTTGGGTTTTTTTAACTGTTCAACTGAAGCAGATGGAACAGTTAAAGTTGGAAGCTGTCCAATGTTTGAGGTTTGGGGACTGAGTTACGTGAATCATAAGGAAGTTGAGCACTCTGAAATGGAGAAAGGAAGGGAATCAACTGGGAAATGGAAAGTCCTAATGAAAAGTCTAGAAGTTCGTCCCTGAACTTCAGGGCAGAGTTCACGTGCTAGTTTCTCGTAGTTGCTCATGCAGTTTTAACTTTACATCCTACTTGCATAAATAAAAAATAGGGTTATAGTTCTCTTCAGGGCAGAAATAATACACTTCGTATACTGGTTCTTGTTCACTGAGTTAATTAGAGCTGAAGGCTATGTGTAGGGTTTTGTGGACATTTTGTTTTTCTTTGTGTTTGAATTTGTTGTTTGGTTTTGTTAGTTTGTATTAAAGACTTCTGAACTGTGCTAATGTTAGTTCCTGAAGTGAAGGTGGCAGTGGTGGGGGGACCTACAGACACGTATGTGGAATTAAAATGAATAAATAATTCCGTAGCAGCAAAATCTAGTATCTGGTTTCATATGGATTTCTCTGTAAGTGGATTCCATCATCCAGCTGGGCAGAGTTTCAGTAGAATTTTCTGTGGCTATTAATATTTTATTGTTCTGAGTGTAACTGTAGGGTAAAATAACCTTCCATTTCACTCTTTTGCAAAATGTATTGTAAAAATTGAGCTGTTTTAAACATGGGAGTCAGTTCTCTGTGCAGAGACTGAAAAAAAGGGGAGATGTGTTCAAATAGATGTGCGAGTGGAGCGAAGAGCAACCCTGTCTGCTTTTGATCTGCCTGGTTTTGCAATATTACAGGAAGGGGTGTGGAAGGGAACTCTGGTTTTAGCTTGGTTTCTTTCTGATCTTTTGTCCCCATTCATGTGATTTTTTGAGTGGTGGGCTGTTCAGAGTTTTTTTGTTGCTTTTTTATTTTTTCAGTTGTGTTGCAGCCAATGCTATGAAGTTAACAATAGTGTCAGTTTGCACTATTGTTCATTAAACTTGAGGGTGGAACGGATAAGCAGAAGAAGATAATTGTAACTTGCTGGCAACATGCGAGAGACCAGCAGTGCATTGTGATTCTTGGCTGTGTATGGAAACGTGGCCTGTTTGTTGCTTCTGGGTCAATATTGGAAGTGCCACAGTAAAGTGAGCATCAAAGGCTAAATATGAGAAGTCCTAAATAGGCAGCAGAGAACTGTGAAAACAATACATTGATGGCAGATGAGAAAGAAGGTTGGGAAGTTTAAGCAGAGATCAAAGCAGTACTGACTTGCAGGGAATCACTTGTTTGATTTCTGTCAACAAGATATTGGTGGATTTATAAGTTTGATAGCTCAGACTTCAGATGTGCCACTGAGTTCCACACTTGTTAGAGCACTGAAATTGAGAAGTGAAACTACTCTGTATGACATCTGTCCCCACCTACGTCCTGTAGTTATGTACTGTTTTATTCCCAGTGTTTGTTAGTATTCTGTGTTCTTCATTCAGAAATGAAGACATCTGTGCATTGGTATAAAACCAGCATTACCTACCAGGGATTTAACTTGCTGTTCTGTCAGATACAATATTACTGAATAGAAGTACTGAAAACTGAGATTTTTCATAGCTTGCTGTAAAATTTGTAACGGGAGAAATAATTTTTCAGACACAGGCTTCGTGTCCTATTGATCGCAGACCATTTCAGGCAGTATGTCAGCTTGGTGCATTAGAAGATCAGATAAAGGTATGTTTCAGGCCTGCTTTTTCTTACATAGCTTCAGTTATGTTAATGTGTGATTTATGCTGCAGCCTTTTATTTGGATGCCTGTGTTAAATAAGATTTCCTAATGAAATAATTACCACTGTAATGTTTATATTAGGTACTTGAAGCTAGGAATTACTCTAATAATTTTTTCAAACAAAATGTTTACAGTAATAATGATTATAATGTTGTCGTTGGTACTGCTTACTATCTTTGAACATTCTTGATATATCCTGGAATAGAACTACAGTAATTGGTCTCAAAGTCCTTTTTTTAACTAGGTAATATAAGCAAGTGCTATATTGATAAGCATGCAGTATTTTCATATTCTTTTTAGCTAAGAGAAATCTTGTATGTTCATAGTCTTCAATTCCAGGACAAAAACCAACAAATGAAAGGGGAATCAATTTATGCTAAGCCTTGCTCAGCCTGAATTTCTGAATCTTTTCACCTTTCAGTTCTTCTGAAAATCACTGCTATGCAGAGCAGGTCATCAGTCAGGAAAATTAAATAATGATTGACTATCTTGAAAATGTATATATGGAAAGGTGCAGTTTTGAGGTTCTGTGGTAAAAATTGTGGTTAGAAGTAAAGCAAAGCCAGCAGCTTTGGAATTTGGCCATGCTTAGGAAACAGGTTCCTTCTGGCCATTTCCTATGCTTCTATAGCCCCAGGTACTCAACTGCAGAGCAATGGCTGTTTCTCTCTCAGCAAAAACCATATGTAGCATGTTCTGTTGTTTTTATTCCTAAAGAACCACAGAAGCAGCTGAAGGCAGATAAACTGAAGTTCTCATTTGGAAGAGTTTCAAGGCCATATCAAAATCCAGTTTGAAGGGGGTTTTGTTCATGGAACTGCATTACAAAAAGGACACAAAGAATAAGGGCCCTACTCTGTAAAAGAGCAGTGGGCACAGATGGAATGTGTACTGAGAATTGTTGATGTAGTGGTCAGTGTTAGTGGGGGTGATGTCAGCACGTGGGCTACTTGCCCATCGTGATACCCAGAACATGAGCTTCAAAAATAACATGTGAAATCAAGATGCTGGAGGAAGGAAATGTGAAATGTCTAATGGAAGGAATGGGTCTGTAGCCACTGAAGTAACTTTGTAGTGTGTAAGAAATATCACCTGGTGTTTTTAGAATTTTGAAAATTGGGTGGAAGGGGGATGTTACATGAAACCCTTAAGTTACATTACTCTAGAGGAGAGCTGGATATTTTTTAATGACAAGAAAGCAAGCATTTAGAATGGAATGTTAAAACAGTGTTTTCCAAAGCTGAACTTGACTGTTCAAATCAACCAAGTTTTAGTTGAAAAAACTTCATCTACCGAATTTTCAGTGAAGGATAGGATAGTAATTATCTTGTGTCTACGCACTACGGCGCGCTGAACATTGAGGGAGTTGAGATGTTGTAGAATTACTGTCCATCTCTGGCATAGTCAATCTACATATCAAGATATATGTTTTTCTCTCCATTTAATAAAAAAAATCTTCGAATCTGTGAACTACGAGATGAAGAAAGCTATGATTTGAGAATAGTTAGTCCTTCTGTTTGAGCTTATTTTTGGATAGATCTTAAGAGAACTTGAACACATTTATTCAAGTCTGTGTTTGTTGAGGTTCTAGACTGACTTCATTTTTTCAATGTAGATTCAAGTAGAAAAACAGCAAAAGAGGAAGAAAGAAGAGGAAAACTGTGCCTGGAATAAGGAAAAATACAACCATGCCAAGATGAGAAGATTCCTGAGGTTGGTAGTGCACTTAATGTAGAGCATTCTAATTTGAAATATCCAAAATCTAAGTTGAAATCTTACTGAAATGTACATGGAATTAAAAAATATGTATAAATTAAAAATAAAAACAATTTGTATAAAAATAACCTGTTTTCCACCACTGGTAGTTGAACTTCTACTAATTTTGCTGATGTAATTTCATCTTAAATACTGTCGTAATCAGTAAGGAACAACATATTTCTGACTTTCAGATCTGAAAGCAGCCCTGTTTTGTTGTTTTTTTTTCCACAAGGAAATCTGACAAATTCTGTATTAATTTCAGATAAGATTTGGTGTAGAACAAGTTTCAACAGTCTTTAGCTAAACAGACAACTTTTTTTCTTGCATATTATGTGATATTCCTTTTTTGCCATAAAACAGCTGTAGTCTGTGACATTTTTCATTCTAATGAGTTTGAGAAGAGGGTATGGAAATGACATTCCTGTTCAGACAAGAATTGGTTTTCACTTTTGTTCTATTGCATAAGGGGAAGATTGAGGTTACACAGATAAATTTCACTAAGTAGTCATAATTTAAAGTCACTGTTTCAATGAGTTTGTTATATGCAGAGTCCTTGAGATCAGGCTTTATTACAGAAAACATAACTGGAAGTTAATTAGTTTTTATTTTTTACTTTTTTTTACTATTACTGGAAAGTAAGATTGATAGCTTCACCTCTGTGAACCACTGTTGACTTCTGTACTCTTCTGATGTTTACGTAAACAGGTTGTGACACCTTTCATAAGTTTACCATGAAATCAAACTAGGTTAATCATTCAGGCTTAACTTGGAAAATTAAATTTTGTTGTGTAAATGGATTTTTTTTTCTATCCATAAGCTTTTGAAGCACTTCAGCATTTAATGTGTGGAAGATGCACAGTGCAGTGACAGAGCACTGGCACAGGCTGCACAGAGAGGTGGTGGAGTCTCCTTCTCTGGAGATGTTCCAGACCCGCCTGGACACCTACCTGTGCAACCTGGGCTAGGGAGCTGCTTTGGCAGGGGGTTGGACTGATGACCCCTAGAGGTCCTTTCCAACCCCTACAATTCTGCAATTCTGTGATGATGTACAGGGTATGAGTTTGTTTTATTAACAGTCAGAATATCGGTTTATGAACATGAAATAAAAATTCCTTGAATCAGAAACTGACTTTGTATGTATAAACTCATAGTTTAGATCTGCCCATGAATGTTGCTGCTATTGTAACATCTTCTATTAATGTTGCAGAAGAGCTGTATGTTCAGACAGAGGGCCTTTAGCAGCAAAGTTGAGCAAAGTTGTGAAGAAGAAATACAGTAAGTTGTTATTTGTTCTCTGTTTGGTAAAATTGCTGGGTTTTATTGCACAACTCTAGAATTGCTTTTCTTGACATGCTGAGTTTTTTTGGTATTATATTATTATTATTGTTTATATTTGCACATATAAACCAAATGAGAAGAAATGGAAGCTTAGGAGAACAAAGTTGCAATATCAGGTACTACTGTATTCACTTTACTGGAAAGACTACGTCTTCAGTCACAAAGGAATTGTATTTAGTTTCAGTGTAAGATATTTTGTATGATGTGTTGTTGATGCACAGCTAATGATAAGCAAAAACCAGGAAGTTTTTTACTGAGAGTTCAGGAACAGGAAACACTTAGCAGTATTATGAGGCTCAGTTGGTGAGTATTGTTCTGAGTTCATAACTCCTGACAGTAAGCAAGTATCAGAAGTAAAAAGTAGCAGATGTATAAAAGGTTATTGTGAGGGCTTTACTCTTACTGAAGTTGTAACACATTGCACATTATCTTGAGATATGCTTTTATTAGCATCTGGTTGTGTTCAGATCACAGTTTTGCTTCTCATTTCACACAGGCAATATTTTGTGTGACAAACAAAACAAGAAAGCTCTGTCTATGAAGGTAAGCGGGGTTGGTTCTGATGATGAAATGTTTGTAAACATTTTTTTCATGAAGGCATCTTTAAAACAGCCTTTCACACTGTTAACTTCATTAGTTCTAGAACGATCCAGAACTGTTTATTTTATGTTGCTTTGGGGTGAAGGAGGTGATTAGAATATATTATACTGAGTTACATGGTGCTCTCTCTCCCCCAGACAATTTTGAGGTGGTATATATTTTTGTTTAGATTAGGATGTCATATTGTGAAGTACTGTAACTACCCTGCTTTTGTCTTTAGTCATCAAAAGAAGGTGAGATCAGCTACGAGCTGTTAACCTAAGTATCATTATGTGAAGGATATGAGGATTTTTATTTTTTATGAAAACTTCAGAAGGAGTAAATTAACCAGCCAATTTGTTAGGAATGAGCCATGGAGCTTCTAGTTTGCATTTAGTTGATTTTTAATAGGAGATTGCTCTGCAGATGCTTTTTAGGAGAGTATCTTTAAAACGTTTTTAAAACAGCTTTTTAGGAGAAACTTTTTGTGATGAAATATGCTATGGTACCATCAACCCATTTTCTGTGCCAAAGTTTCATGGAGGATATAGTGAATGGCTACATACATTATTTATTTTTCAAGTATGTCATCTTGCAAAGTTTATTTTTCTTTGGAGTAAGTATTTCCTGTATGTTCCCATCTTGAATTATGGATGATAGGGAAGGAGTAGGAATGTCTCAGTCAAATTCCAGCTGACATTAGCTCTTGAGGTGATGGGATATGTGGCAAAAGCAGGTCGCTGTAGATTAGTGTGTCAGTCTGGCAGTCTGGGAACTCTGTCTGGAGGATTATTGTGTAGGGTTTTTTTGTAGCCAGCCCAGTGCACTTTAACAGTCAAGCTGTTTACTAAACACAATACAAAAAGCAATGCACTAGAATACAATGGTTTGTTGGGTGTTGTTAACTATTGAGAAGGTGGTATCTGTTGAAAAATGAAGCTGATTCTGGGTATTTTCTCTGTGTGAGGGTGCAGTAAATATACATACCAGTTAACCTCCAATTTTTTAATTCTACCTAAAGGCAAAGAAGAATCCCAGCTACTTACATGTTTTCTTTAAGTCAAACATACAGTGAGCTAAAGGGATCTGTCTAAAGGTGCTAGGACTGTTTTTGCTGTGGTTCATTAGGCAGAAGAAATGGGAATTGTTAAACAGTAAAGATTGGACTCGTTTATGTATAATTTCTATAGGAAACATTAAATATTTTGCTATGAAGGGCCTGTAAAAATGAATTTTATTTGCAGAGTGCTTGTTAAATTTCCTCTCTTCAGTCTCACGATTCCCATTTGATGTAATGGCAAATGGAACTAATACCTAGCCTGCTTTTTGTGAGCTGAAGTCTAGCTGACGTTTAATTTCAGTGCATGTTTATGTATTAAATGCTAATTATTTCCTTTTGCATGGTTTTTTCCTTTTTTTTTCTTTTTTTCTTTTTTGTAGACCAGAAGACAGACCTGCTGGAATGAGTGCTTCAGGACTAGCTTCTATCGTGCACTCCCAGCCGGTGGTAGCAATGAAGGATCCTTTCTTAGCTGTACAAATGACTGGTTAGTGTATTCCAGTGCTCCAAATAAAATTAGAGTTACTGTTTTGTAGATACAATAGCTCCTTCTGCTGCTGTCTGTATATTACTGCCTTGAAATATTTTGAAGTTTTACTGCTTTTATATTTTTTTACAAATCAGCAGTTAAGATAAGCCCTTGCAAATACTTCAAAATCAGTACAGTTAAACCAACATCCCAATATCTGCTGTGTATTCAGAATAAAGCATTTAAGGATGTGGTCTCAATTTCATTGATTTAATAGGAATTCAGCTCATATTTCAAGTCCTTGCAAAATTGAAACCTGGAATAGGAAAGGCTAGTGCTGTTATTACTAGAGCAGTTAGTAAAACAGCTAGCAATAAATCTCCTGTTCTGTAGCAGAAACAATTGTTTTTGTTGTTGTTTGGTGACTCCAAGAGAAACACTTTCAGTGTACACAAAATAACTTTGCATAATGAACCTAGTACTTAAGGAGCACAAGAAATACTTTTTAAAAGGAGAAGAATAGTCTACAGTAACATTATTTGGATAATGTGACCTCATAAAAAGAATATTGTTGGTATGTTTTCAGCAGTTTATAAATGAAAAATCATTAAATGGAAAAAATAAATTGCATACAAAAGAGGTACAAAGTTTTTTTTCCATCTTTCAACTCCCCAGAAGACACCTTTTATGTCCTGTTTTGCATTTGCTCTGCCTAATAGCATATTTAGGACTTCTGTTACCCTTGCTATGACTGCTTTTCCCTTCAAACTGTACGTGTATATACCTGCATCATAAGTGTTGAAAGTTTTAATGCAGTTAAATTTGAAAATTAGCATTTGATAGAAGCAGTTATTGAAATACAGAATGGTAATAATAAAAAGATATTATTAAATGACATGGTATTTGTATTTTAGTACAGAATTCACAGAAGTCAATGCGGTGATCAGGCACAAGAGACAAGAACTGGAATTGTCCTGGTCGTCAGTGCTTGCTAGAGTTGAAAGGTATGTCATGCTATTTTTATGTAAATAGATTCTCTTCTTTATCGAGTTCTGCTTTCCTTTGATCCTTGTGGTGAGCACAGTAACTCCATTTACATGTGCTATCTATCACTTTTCATAGAAATGCAAGCTTGCACATATTTTCACACAATTTAGAAGGTAGTGTGAATGTGCTCTTTAAGTTACTTCTGTTATTAAAGACCAGGGTGTGTTTGTTCTGATGTTGGTCTGATTCTGACTTTCCTTTGTGCATGGTTCCAGCACTTGATATCTCTAACTGCTTATAAACAAATCTGTATAGAAAGAACAAGAGGGACTTCATCAAATGAAACAGAGCACAAGAATTTTTTTTTGTCAGAGAGCAGATAATTGAGCATTAAAACATAACCAAAAGATGTTTTCGTTAATCTAAGGCAGGAGTGTAGAAATAACAGATTTAAAATAAATAATAAAGTGGCTCTTTTATATTAATTCTACTGCATACCTCTGTCTTTGGCATAAAACAGACTACAGAAATTGGATAAGAGATTTTTAATTAGAACTAAAAGCTGCACTTAGGATTTTAATAACAAGATATATATATATTTTTGTTTGTTTGTTATGCATACTTTTCCTTAGGGAAAGTTTAATTCCAACTCAATGGTAACTTAGAAGTGGTGGATCTGCAACTAAATTTTTGTACACCATGTGTCATATTTCTGCAGAAAAACACAATTCTTACACTGATGTGCTATATTGGCATTCTGGATTTTACTTCCAGTAGTATAGTCCACTAATATAGAATAATGTGTTTGACTTTATTTGTATATTGCTTTAACATAACATACTTTCTTCAAACTGTTTTACCAGACTAGACCTCACAGTAAGCCTGAAAGAAGGGAAGCTTTGTTTTCTATCGACTTAGTTTCTCTTGACACTGTAAGGCAGAAGTGTCATCCTTGCAAAATCTTTTTGAGCATTCTTTTCAAAACTCCCTTCAAACAACTGTAACAACTAACAGTAATGACTTCACTTTTCCAGAATTCCTTTAGTGTCTTACGGAGCCGAAGCCGAGACCTTTCTTCTCGCTTCTGCTACAGTGACAGGGGCAGTTCTTCCACCAAATATCAGGCCTTTGG
This sequence comes from Odontophorus gujanensis, assembly GCA_013399175.1. Classification (NCBI taxonomy): domain Eukaryota; kingdom Metazoa; phylum Chordata; class Aves; order Galliformes; family Odontophoridae; genus Odontophorus; species Odontophorus gujanensis. The sequence goes on along the minus strand of VXAB01026661.1, from coordinate 268,982 downwards.
AAAACTTTGGTAAACTTTTTTTTTGTAAGTTTTGTTTACAGCTAATGTGGAATGTTGTTAAAGCGTCGGTCTCAAAATTCAAAGCAGAGTATATAGTTGCAGCTGAGAACAAAAGCAAAATGTTTTGATGCAGTTTGATGCTATTTTAAAATAAGCTGATTTATTTCTGAAGTTGGAATATACAACTTGAAGCATTCTAAAAGGAAGTGTTTTATGTAACTTAATTCTATTCCTCTATTCAGAATTTTCTCTCATGTTACAACTCTTTCTATTTAAGGTTACACTGCATTATGACACATTCTGAGTTGCTTGATGTATTCCAGTGGTATATTTCTTGACTGAAAAGAATAGTCTGGAAATTGCAATATATGGATCTCTTTCAGTATGTCTGCAAGCTCAACAGGGCAGAAACTTACAGAGGTACTCAAGCTCCACATTGTGGCAGGAATTTAGCAGAAGACAAGATATGGAAGGGATTACCTTTCTCCTGTTGCTTTAACTGTCTTTTACTCCATTCTTGGACAGAATGTAGCTTCTCTTCCTGTTGGCTGCACAAATTTCGGAAGTGGAAAAGAAAAGTATTGTCCTTTTGTTCTTTTTAAGGACAGAGATAATACCTCCTTTGAATTTGGAATTAGGCTGCTTTAGTTTGACTAGTAGAAAACAAGATGGGAGAGAGTTTGGTCTCTTTTGGCCTGCTTGAATCAAGAAAGTGAATTACGGGGAAGAATTAAGTAGGAGGATGATTGAAGAGAAGCTTTATTAATTCATATTCTGCACTCTTTTAAATGTACTCATTTCATTTGCCATTAAAAAATAGGTTAGTTCCTGTGGCCTTTTTGTCAGTTTAACTGATGCTCAACTGTTTGTGCTTCTAATAGTAATGAGTGTATGGTAGCTCCTATCTTGATTTCCCTTCTTCTTTTCACTTATGCTGTCAGGCTTCTTTGCCATGTACAAGAAGCAGAGGGAAAAAATAATCAGTTTTTCTGTGAGTTGAAGAGTAAGTAAGTTAGAACAGATTAATTACCATTGATAATTTCTGCAAATGATTTGCAAATACTCGTGATGCTGTCAACTCCTAATGCAGAATGTGAAAGTAAATGCCCTATGCTGTCTTTTGGGAGAAGCAGGAAATTGAGTCTCTGTAGGGGAAAAAAAAAAAAAAAGGGATATGCCCTTAAGATTAAGATTCTAAGGGAAATCTTACTGTAGTACCGAGTTTCTCTTCTGTAGTATTGAGCTTCACTTCCATAATGTTGAGGCTTCACTGACAGCGAGACCTGCACATGAGAACAGAATTGCTACATGCTAAAAATATCAGATATTCACTTTATTACTTCTGTAATGGTTTAAGTACTGACTGTATTTTGATATTGTTGCTTTATCACCAGTGGTTTAATTGTGAATACTGTTATTGTCCACATAGCCGTGTCAGCACTGCTTCTGAAATGCATCTCCTGGTGCCTGATACCTAATTTTGTTAGTCTGATTCAGTTCTTTAAAGAGTGTCTGCACTGGGGTGCGGTGGGAGGCACTTGATTTTAGCTAGTTAAGATGTGGCAGCATTTCATACTGAATTATATGTTGTATTATGTGATAAAATGACATTCCTGTTTAATGGATATTATGTTCTTAACTGTATTTGTGTAAATGTTTCTTAACAAGCATTAAGGTACTCTGCTTTTATTAGAATCTTTAGGGAAAGGATATGCTGTTGCATGTGCCCAAGAAGGAGAAGAGAAAAAGCAAGCATCAGGTTCATCTGGCACTAGAGGAGCTAGAAGGAAGTCTGTTAATGCTACTCCTAGAAGAAGGTCTGCACGGAACACCAGAAATGAGACTCTGAGTCAGTCTCGGAGCTCACCTCGGTCAAGTAGTTCTGGGTGCAGTGCCCCTGATGACAGTAATCCACCTCTGAATAAATGCTCTTCAGAATCAGAGAACGTTCTTCCAAAACGAAAGCCTAAAAGAATTGGTAAACAGCAAACACCTCTGGCAAAAAAGAAACTGAGAAGTTGTGCACGTTCTGAAAAATCATCCAGTGATGATTCAGTGGATGACAATGATGGTGCTGAGTCTGAAGCAGTTCTAACAGTAGATAAAGACCAGCAGTCAGTTAACGAAAGCAGTAGTGCAAACCTTCCACAGAAAAATGATGCAGAAACAGAACCTGCTAACGGATTAGAAAGCTGTAATGAACATGCAGAAATTGAGGAAACTGCAGGAGAATGCAAGGAGGATACTGCAGGCAATGGAGATGTGAGTTTTTCTGTCCAAGGATCTCCAGTATTAACTTTAGGAGGAGGAAGTCAAGAATTTGAAATAAAAGATCTTAATGAAAAAAATGTAGAACTTAAGAATGAGGATGCCTGTGAGAATACTCTTGAACAAATGGAAACAGCCACTAGTCCCAGTGATAAACTGCGCGACCATGCAACATTTGAAAATTTAGATGAGACGTTATGTAGTCCTCAGGAAGAATTACATGAGAAGATAAACACTTTGACAGAAGTACATCATCCAGTAACTCTTCCAGAAAGTGAATTACCTGAAGATCCAGAGCCTTTGGAACAAAATCAGCCATTAGAGAGCCCCGGAAACAAATTGCATGAGCATACAGAAACCATAGAAGTAGATGATTCTAAGACAGATGAAAAAACAACAGTGGACTGTGCAAGTACAAATACTCAAAACTTTAAAACTGATAAGGGTGATGAACCAGATATATTAATGTGCAGTGCTTCCACAGACAGTGCATCAGAGCAAGTCTTAAAAGAGAGCCCCATGCCAGAGGGTGAGGAGTGTAAAACTTCAGAGTCACTTGTGATAAATGCTGAGCATAAACATTTTGTTGATGATAACAATGAAATGATACCGATGGATTGTGACTCATTTTGCAGTGACCAGAATGAACCTCAAATTGAACAGTTGCCTCTAGCAGAAAGTATAGAGCAGGGAAAAATGGACTCCTTACAGAGTGATGCAGCGAACTCTACATCAGTTCCAGGGTTTTCTGATGAAAAAGATGAAACTATCCGACAAGGAGAGTGTCAGTCAGAACTCAAAAAAGACAAAAAGGCTCGAACGAGACGGTCTCGATTTCACTCACCATCAACAACTTGGTCTCCATCTAGGAGAGAGGGCAGGAAATCTCAGTCACCATCCCCTCAAAGGGAGATGACCAGAGAGCGGAGTTCCCGATCACCCAAGAAGGAAATCATTGGGGAGGGAAGGAGATCCTTGTCTAAGTCTCCAAAAAGAGAGATGCTCAAAGATGAGAGGAAAACACCGTCTCGATCTCCCAAGAGGGAAACTGTCAGGGAAAGCAGGAGATCATCTTCTCGATCAAGAACAAGAGATTCATCTCCGAGACAAAAATCGAGGTCTCGAAGCAGGGATAGAGATTGTCAAAGAAGAGATCGTGACAGAGAAAGAAGAAATAGGAGGTGGTCTAGGTCCCGGTCACGATCTAGGTCAAGATCGCAATCAAGGACGAGAAATAAAGGCTCTTCATCCTCTAGAAATGAGAGGGATGGCCATTCACCTCACTGGAAAGACAGATGGGCAAGTGACAGCTGGAGGAGTCCCAGAGGAAATGATTGGCACAAAAGAAGTGATCAAGAGAAACAGAATGAAAGTGCAAAGGAGAAGGACGGTACTGAAAAAAACAGTGATGCTCAGTGTTCTCCAGAAAGGCGGAGGAATGATTGTCCAGACTGGGTAATGGAAAGGATAAACTCCATTCCAGAGGTCAAGAACCGAGACAGACCTCATTGGGAAGACAGCAGATACGATAATTCAGGACAGTCTTGGAATAAGAACTTTGGTTCGTGTTGGATTCCGAACAGGGGAAGAGGTCACCGTGGCAGAGGTGGGCGTGGAAGAGGTGGTTTCGCATACGGAGACCAGAGTGAAAATCACTGGCAGAACAGAAAACCTCTCTCAGGGAACACAAATGGTTCTGGGAATGAAACTGCAAGGTTCTCAGAGCAGCAGCCATACAAGCGTAAGATTGAACAGGATTCTTTTGATACGCCTGCTGATAGATCAGGGTGGACATCTGCATCCAGCTGGGCTGTAAGAAAGACTTTACCTGCTGACGTGCAGAACTATTACTCAAGAAGAGGACGGAATTCATCAAGCCCACAGTCTGGTTGGGGAACTAGACAAGAAGAGGAGGCACTTGAACAAGGTATTCACAGTTTTGAAACAAAGCTTAGTCACAGATGAAGTAGACTGAGTCTTCTAGTCATGTTGTTCTGTTAGTTGATCAGTTCATCTAAACAGGTGAATGCGTGGTCGTTTTGCACTATGGAATATGGATTTACAGTGTGTTGTCAGGGTTTTGGTGGCTTTTCAGTTTGACTTAAAGTCAGAATTGTTATGTAGCTTACAGACTGGGCATCTAAGGAGTACTACTTTAAATCAGTTTGGCTGAAGGGAAAATGTCCTTTTGATGGTTAGTTGTAGCATCTGCCTGCTTTTTAAAAAGGTAACTTTCTCAGGTCTTAGATTTTTCTGGGTAGATGCACAACATAGATATTAGATATGATAAATCATTACGTGGACATTCATCTTGCATCTAAATAAGCTTTTTCCTGCGGATGAGATTGATTCTGAATAGCTAATAAGTTTTCCACAGATCATCAATGTTCTGAAGTAAATGGTAGATGTAAATTGTACTTAAAAATCACAAAATCCAGTTCTGAAGGCAACCACACTTGCCCTTTCCTATTGTCTTGTGGCTTTGTCTTTCATTTATCCATTTCTATCTTAACATGCCCACAGTAGTGGTCTTGTCAGAAGCAAACTGCATCAAAGACTTTGTAGTTTTGAGGCAACTCTGTTAACCTTCCATTTCACACCTAGCTTCTTGACTTTTTGGAAGGCTCACTGCTTATACCTTACGTTATAACCTTCTGTTGAAGGTAGGGTTGAGATAGTAAAGTCATTTTTCAAGAGTGTCACCCCCAAGAGGTTATTTTTACTTTTAGACTTTACCTGTTGCACCTTCAGAGTTTTTTTTTAATAACTCTTTCCAAATATTGACGTCTTTCAAAATCAGTTGACAGCGTGTAGACAAAGGGAAGCAAAAACTAACTTATCCAATAGCATGAAAACTGAACGAGTTCTGTTGTCTTTCTGTTCTTCGGGGGAGAATTTTAGTTTCATTGTGACAGAATTTATTGGCTGCACTACGGGAACAGTTAGAATAAGTGGAAATAAAAAATGCAGACCTGCATAATAAGGTGACCTTTTTTTTTTTTTTAACTCAGAAACTAGCACTTAGCCCAGTGATGTGTCTGGTGATGAGTGCTGTGTAATAATGCAATGCAGTGTCTGTATTAGAGAGCTCTTTTTGAAACTCTATACTTGATGAAGATTTTAGACACCTAGCTCCACCTTTTGCTTTATAAAATATGGATTTTCTACTTCACGTACTGTATTTTTTTTTCTTCTGATAGATCCAAACCTCAAAGACCAAGGCAGCCAGCAAAGTGATGGTTCTCAGTTACCAGTAAATATGATGCAGCAACAAATGAATGTAATGCCGCAAGTGAATGCACAGCACCAGCCTATGAATATGTTTCCATATCCCGTGGGTGTCCATCCTCCTATGATGAATATGCAACGAAATCCTTTTACCATCCCCCCTCCAGTGCCCATGCATCTCCATACCGGAGTGCCTCTCATACAGGTAGCTGCTCCCACAAATTTGTCTCAGGGATTACCTCCGCCTCCACCTCCACCCCCACCATCTCAACAAGTCAACTACATTGCTTCACAGCAAGATGGAAAACAATTGCAGGTATGCTTTATCTGAAGCCATGGAAAGAGCACCATTGAAGTAACACACAAGTGAAGGGTTGCTTAAATTTAATAGTACCTACTCGATAAACTTATACTTGCAGTTTCTTTCTCTCTTGCCTGTCTTCTCCCACTCCACGTCAGATTTTAAGTATCCCTAAGAACTTGAGTTGTTAGGGAACTGTCGCTTTAGATAATAGTACATAGCACCACAATTGTTTGTGGGAGTAAGATGTGCCAGCTGGTAATGGAACAATGAAAATTGTCCATTACTTTTTTTTCTCCTTAGTTTTGGAAATAATCAGGTTCCGAGTTTTCCCCTACTAAATCAGTATTTCATGCTTTAGGAGATGCTTGAATCTCCTTTCAATATTGTGCAGGATGTGACCTCACAACCCCTTTGTTGCAATTCTTATCCTTGGGTTTGTTGTATGAGCAGTGGAAAGTTAAGTACTTCATGGCATTGATTTGTTCCACACTTTCATTCTCCACTCCACTCTCACATTTTCTGTTCTGTTTAATCTTTCAAGCCTTTTTGGGAATAATGTTCAGGTATTCTTTGGTAGGTTTTACTAATCCCTTCTTGCTGGTTCACCTGGTGTTGGGTGCCCCGTTTGAGACCCAACTTTTGCTTTATTACTCAAGTTTCAAGAACTCTGCTGTGCTTGGGTAGGTCAGACCGTATTCTTGTGCCTTCCAAGATGGCTTAAAACATTCTCTGTGTATGTTAGGTCCTTCTGTAGCCAGCTGTTTATTTTAAGAGCTTTTGTACCAGGGAAAGGAAAATGAACAGCTTCTAAGACATTGACTGACCCTGGAGGGAGATATAACACCAGATCTGTGATTTGTAGAGGGTTCTTAAGGGTGTCACTGAGGTTTGTCCTTTCCTTCTGCTGCAGGCCACCTGCTCTAACCGAAAATGCTTTGCCCTGCATTACAGATGGGAAAAGATGTTCTAGAACAGTGGTTTTGAAGCCTATTTTCATTAACACCTGAAAATTTGAAATGTATTGATAAACTTGTGCAACCTGGTCTAGGGAGCCTGCTTTGCAGGGGGTTGGACTAGATGATCTCTAGAGGTCCCTTCCAACCCCTACAATAAGGTTAAGAATGCTGCTGTTAACTATTCATGGTTCCAGGCCATTTAGGGGTTGCTTGAATAGTAAAACAGCAAGGTGCTATTTGAATTAAAATGCACGTAGATTACTTGTTGGTTTCGTTTGTGCTGTCTGTAATTAAAATAATTTCAGAGTTGGAAACTCAGTACACTTAATTTCTAAAATATGCGAAGCCAGAACACGTTTTGTGAACCACTGAGAAACTTACTGTGTACTGAAGCAGTCAACACAGCTCTGTAAAGGTTGTGTATTGCCCCAGCAGAAGCATTTGTTAGGAATGCCACTGTTATATCTGTTGCTGTTCTCTGTCAACAGTGCTCTGGTGTCCTTTGGTGTTTGGGAGTGCTTAGTATTAGTAAATAGCTTTTCCTTACGAGTGTGTACGGGTGCTTCAACGAGCAGCATTTCACCCCTAGCCTCCAGTGGACAGCTGATGTGTTGGAAAATCCCTTAGAAGTTCAAGCTGATAGCAAACATGAAAATATTTTCAAAGCAGCTTTGTTACAATCTTTTAATCTTAATCTCATTTATGAAATATGGACCTCCTTTTCTCTCCTGTGGAAAGTACAGTTCTGCAGCCGTAAGGCCCCTTCACGAGGCACTGATGCCATCTGCACCTGTTTGCAGAATACTTTGTTGCTGGGGTCTGCACTGGAGCCAGAATCCAGCTCCTGCAGCTGGAACGCGGTGGATGCCTTACTTTTCAAGTCTTACTTTTTTCTTTTGGGTAGATCTGATATTATTTGCGTATTTTCCAGAATAACCAAGTGTGGGAATGACCTGATGAACTGGAGCGCGTGGTATTGCTGCTTTTTCAGTAGCTGCTGAAACAGGTAGAAAGATTCTCATAGAGAAGGATAACGTTTTAACTACCAATAACTTTTTAAAAACAGGGTATTCCAAATGTTGCTCATGTGAGTAATAACGTGAGCGTTCCAGCCTTACCTGCTCCAGCAGCGGTCCTGGGGAATGTGGGAGCTGTTCAGGGACCAACTTCTGGCAACGCGACGTCATCGAGTCACAGCAAGGGCTCCAATGCAGCTGTAAAAGTGGGAGAAAACAAAGCAAGCGTGACAGTAGAAGCCAGCGCAGATAGCTCAAAGAAGGACCAGGCAAGTTCACCGTGTCCATATATATGTATCTGCACAAGTGCATGTGTGATATGCACATACATATGTTTTTATATACTGAAAAATAAGGCTGTCTGTATCCCGTAATACACCTCAAGCAGCCAGCAGCTGACTCCTTGTAATGTGGTCCCTAAAGCACTTTAATGGCTGTGGGGCAGCGTTCTGTTCCCAGTAAGCACAGGCAGCTCTCACTGGAGCTGGGATTTGAATAAGGGGAGCGTAGTATTCTGTAGTAACTTCTGTCTGATAAACGTTGTGATTGATGAGGTGATATGCAGGCATTGGAGAAGTAATATTCCAGTTTGTTTTGTTTTGTTTTTCTGTCAGAAACTGTTAATCCAAGAAAAAGCAGCACAAGAAGTCAAGCTAGCTATTAAACCTTTCTACCAAAATAAAGACATCACTAAGGAAGAATATAAAGAAATAGTGCGGAAAGCTGTAGATAAAGTAAGTGACGTGTTAGTGAAGTCTGAAATGCGTATGTTTCAATTGAGGCTGGCCTGGGTTGGGTTTTCTGACTGTGTGGGAATGCTCGTAGTTGCTGGGAGGGGGAACAGGAGAGGCAAAAATACCTTCCTCCGTTCACAAGAGCTTGTCCTGCTCATGGGGTCGGAGCTGAATTACTGTTTGGAAGAGTTGAGCGGGGATTGGGAAGTATTCATTGGTGTCTTTTCTTCCAAACTGCTGCAGGTTTGTCATAGCAAGAGCGGGGAGGTTAACTCCGCAAAGGTGGCGAATCTCGTGAGGGCCTATGTAGACAAATACAAACACTCGCGCAAAAAGAACGCGGAAGAGGCGGTCTCCTCTGAGAGGAAATGACGTCGTTGCAGTCCGTGACCTTTTTCCCTCTCTGCAAAGTGCAATTTCATCACGAACCGTTACTGTATGTGACCGTGATTCCAATCCGGGTTTGATAAAGTTATTTTTCAATGTAGTATGTAAATGTTTTGTTCAGAAGAGCGATAGATCTGCAGGGCAACTTCTTTATTCCTTTCTACAAACGGGCGTCCAAAAAAAGCAGAAGGTGTAAAGAAGAATCGTTAGGAATGTCCCATGGTGTGGATGCTTAATGTACAGCATTTTGACTTGAATCACAGTGCATTCGATGAGAAACTTGTGTGGGTACGTTGATTTTTCTTTTTTTTTTGGACCAGGGCTGTACAGTGTATCTGATTGGTCAGATGAAAGTGGGGTTTTTGTTTTGGTTTCTCAGTGGTGGTGAAGATGAAAGAGTGTGTTGCCTTGACAGATGCGTTGAGCGCTTGTGGGCCGGGCTGCCAGCAGGGCTCACAGCGTGGATACAAAAAGCACACGGAGTTGTCTGAACAGAAGAACTGTTTGGATTTTAAACAGAAAAGAAAAAAAAAAAAAATCTTAAACAGTGAAACTCAGCGCCCCAACTCCGAGGGCGCTGCTGATCTGTTGTAACACCAAATAAAAGTTATGCTGCTTGGTTTGGGTTGTGAAGTTTTTCAGTTTGTTTCAAGGCAGTGGGATGAACTCGATGAGTTTTTACGTGCTGAATGCCTTCAGTCACCACACACTGTGCCTCATCCTGCCCTCAGCAAGCACAGCGACAGCTGCATGTGCAGGCACCGACTCCTTGTTCCTTCAAGCAAGACCGAGATGAGGTGCAGTTGGTTTCTGGGCTCCTGGAGGAACAGACACAGCCAGCTGTGCCAACCTGAGCAGTGCACTGCTTCCCTTCAGCACCAGGTAGGGCCTGCAGCATGGAGCACCGGGCTGCTGTCACTGGAAATGCACGGCTTGATGTGCACCTGTACTTCCCCGAGCACTTTTTCTGTAGAGAGGACGGTAGAGGTACCATCGCATTTTTGAAAGCAGACACGGAGTCATAAAATGCTCTACATCAGGTGCAAGCGTTCTTCCAGCACAAGCATTACTGAGAGGGCAGCAGTGAGGGCTGCTGAGATGACACAAACTGCTTTTGAAGAAGACAGCTTGGCCTCCTTCCAGCTCCGAGCAGGGAAAAGAAGCCTTTCTCTGAGCTGTACTCCATATTAGAAGTGCTTTCCTCAGGGAGAGGTGCTACTGCCACCTCAGCTCTGCCCTTGGACACGGCTGTGTCCCCTTGCTGGGGGGGCTGCTTCAGCAGGGTGCTCCTGGCCCCCAGGCAGTAGCAAACTGTGCAGCCAGGAGGCATCAGCTGATGTTTCTGATACATTTTCTTGGCAGCCAGTAGTGTCCCAGCTTACCTTTTAACAGAGAGCTCAGCCCTCCCCTCAGAGTAACTCCTGCAGAAGCCTGAAGGCGAACTAAGGGCGGTACAGCTGTGATGCTTATCACTTAATTATAACTTTCTACAGACTTAATGAAGCCTTTGCCTGTCTGTATTTATTCTGTGTGCCTGAATGAAATACCTATGTAAATTAGAAATTGCTATAATCCATTTTCTACGGTTGAGCCAGGTTTGAGATTTTTTCAGAATACTCAGTTTTACACTGTGGTGGCAGATCTGAACGAGCTCTCGAGCTATTTTAAGCTCCAGTGGGTCAGCACTCTCAGAGAAATGTAGCAGATTGCTGTCTGTCCCACTGTAGCACACCACTCCTACTTATTGTTATTACAGTTCACTTCTCTGCATTTCTGGGATTTATTGACTTTTTGTACCTTCATACAGCTGAGTGTTGCTATAGAGCTCCTGCCAGGAGCTGTGTAAGCGTCTGTCTTTTTTTACTTATAAAAGAGAGGTGGAAATTGAAGGGGGGAGCAGTGATGGAGGGTGTGAGCTGGGGATGCGGGGTCACCCATCCCGTGCTGCAGCTCATGCCCACCATCATGGTGGGCCAGTGGCCATAGCAGTGCTCCACTGTGTTTCAACACAGTGAAAATGGGATAGATGGGAATAGGATCGGGAACTTTACTTTGTACAACAGAATCCTTCAGAACTTGACGGGGAAAAACTATATATGCATTTCATTGCCGTGTGTGTGCTGAATTAAACAATAACCGAACGGATTGCCTTAATGCATAGAGACTCATATTCTTCCCAAGCAGCAGCACGGGCTCTGTTGGTGTGACTGTTGATGAGGGCGTGCGTGTTACCGTGGGAGCCATGTCTCTGTTCACAGAGCTGGAGGGCTGTGTTTTATTTATTGAAATACCAAAACTCCCACCTGCACTGGGACTGAAGGTGAGCGCATATCATGAACATGTTCGCTCCAGATTGCCATGTGGAGAATCATCTCAGAGCTGTGTGCTTGCTGGGAGCACAGCCGAATCAGAGGGCTCATCCCTGCACTCCTCCTCCTGTGCGCTCCGCTCGCATGTGTCACACTGAGCACCCGGCCCCACTCACTGTGCACTGTTTGTGGCATAAGGATGGAGTGCTGTCTACTGAAAAAATACCAGGTTTTGTGTAGTGCTTAATGTTTTCTAATAAATCCTTTTCACTAAGCTGTCAGTACTCGGTGTTTGGTCTTCAGTGGTTCCAGCTCAAGGTTTACTGCAGGAAGCAGCATTAATTACTGATGGTTCTGCATACTCAGGGGTGTTTTATGTTGTCCAGACTCCTCCTCACATCTAGTTTGGTTTGTGCCAGAGCTGCTCAGCTTTGGCTGTTAATGTCTGACTGATAGCAGCTATGGTGGAAACACTTACCTTGCTCCTGTTTCCTGAAAGCACACGTGTGGACTTACAGAAAGAGAGCACGGCTGCGACGAGCAAGAATGGAAATGAGGGGCACAGCTCAGCAGCTTCACTCACTGGGGACAGTGAGGTGCAGAGGTGCACGGCCAGGGCTGCTGCTCCTTGGCTGTGGGAGATGGAGAGACAGTCAGGGTCACTGCAGCAATGGAACATAGGGAATGGAAGGCAGACAGCAGGACATGATTGGCAAGAAAATACAGTAATGAGGAGGAAAGTAATTTAAGTAAACTGACTGTAGTTAATTAAAAATTAATTACCTAAATTGCAAATCTGTCTTATTTCCACAAACCTGCCCGGGGCATCGTCTGGTTCAGGTGCACAGGAACAGCACCAACTGCCCATTCAGCTACTGCTGCAGGGAGGGCTTTGGCACATTGTGGCTGACGAATGCCCCACTGCCAGCAGCGGCTATTTGTATTCGTACAGCACGAGCAGACAGACGGTTCCCGGGGCGGCCCCGCGTGGTTGTGTCAGCAGGACCCTGAGTGACTACCTGTAGTGCCCGGGCTTTGGGGGCAGCTCAGTACCCCCCCCACACACACGGGCTCCCCATGGCTCTCGCTGCCCAAATCTCCACAGTTCTTGAGCACCCCCAGGGGCGGTGACCCCACCACCTCCCTGGGCAGCCCGTGCCAATGCCTGAGCTCTCTTTTGGAGAAGTTCTTTCCTAACGTCCAGCCTGAACCCCTCCTGCTGCAACCTGAGGCCATTCCCTCTCATTCTATCAGCGTTACCTGGGAGAGGAGGCCGACCCTCACCTCACCTCATCCTTTCAGGCAGCTGGAGAGTGAGCAGGTCTCCCCGAGCCTCCTGTTCTCCAGACTGAACAAGCTCGGTTCCCTCAGCCTCTGCTGACCCTTCACAGCGTCACTGCCCTCCTCTGGACGCACCGATGTCCTTCTGGTAGCGAAGGACCCCAAACTGAACACAGCACTCGAGGCGCAGCCTCAGCAGTGCCGCTGTAGGGCTGCGCTCTGGGGAAGGCAGCTGAGGTGAGGGCTGCCAGGCTGAGAACGAGGCCGG
>VXAB01026661.1:148731-251231 GCA_013399175.1 Odontophorus gujanensis | reverse complement strand
GTCAAAATACTATCTTAGATAAGGTGATGCTGAGCAGTTTGTGTGGGGAGCTAAGCAGTGAGGTACAGGTAGAAAAACTGTATGGTTAGTATATGTGCTGTTTTCTTAAAGGTTAAGAAAACACTGCCTATAGTTTGGTAGTAACCAACACTGCCCACTGGTATTACAGAAGAACCAAGCAATGCTTACCTGCGACCACATTCTGAATATTTACCAATATTTTTTAATATTAAGGCAGCTGTTAATCGGATGTGTTTAGTTATTGGTCCCTCTTTTTCATCCTACAGAAGAGGAAAAAAAAAAAGTAAAAGCTCCATAGTAGTAAGCAACCATCAGTATCTATAATACTTGAGTCAAACAACACTTACTGTGAAATCTCTGAAGACAAGGTTTCTTGATCCCCTCCTCAATGCCATTAGTGCAGCACTTGGATGATTCACAATGGCCTTCTGTGCTCTGGGAGTAGCAGCTGTACTCCCTACGACCGGCGGCCTACAGTAGCAAAGAAGAATGAGTAACAACAAACTTTACACCTCTTTCTAACAGATTAACAACTCTGCACATTTATTTTGATCATTTTTTCAACCTATTTGAACAGAGAGATCTATTAACACACGGTGCTGCTACACAATTTGTCTTTCGTTTCCACAGAGAGACACATTATTGCAAAGCCTCCTCGAGTGTCATAAGCATTATTTTTATGTGGGAGAAAGAAGCTCTGCTCTTGGAGATGTACAGCTCATCACCTACGACATTTGTGATGGAAAAGTACAATACATTGCACAGTGACCTTCCTGAAGCATACCTACTTGAAGAAATGTTTTGCTAGATAGAATTTAATGTCAACAGTGATAATGGCCATACAAATGTCAGCTGAGATTTGGCCAGAGAATGTCCTAAAAATACAGCTGCTTAAAACCTGACCTAGCTTAGAGGGACCGTTAGATACTGAGACAATATAAAACAGATATCAGCTGTACATAGTGGGAAGCAATACAAGGTAACATCATTTAAATTATGACCTAAGACATAAAACATCTATTTGTTAAATTGGTCCAAGTATTTACCTTGATTACCCTTATTATTATCACCTTTATTGCAGCTTTAGAACTGAGATTAAGAAATTACACCAGGTATTTTATAAAGCTGGTACCAGTAACAAATATGGGGAAGCAAACCCTTGATTTTAAATATTAACACTGAAGTCAAAGTTCTTCCATGTAACAACAACAAAAAAAAAAAAGGTGACAGAATTTTACTGGAATGTCAAGTAGACTGACTTGTGTCCCTAGAGCTCTAAAATTTCTTAATTTCAACATCATTTTAATGTCAAACCATACCACTCAACCTCTGACTACAATTATCTCTCGTCTCATTCCCATGCTTCATGAAGAAGAATAGTTTTGATAGGTTGATACCACCAGCTTCAGTGGCAACAAGGAAAAAACAACAGCATGGCTCCAAAGAGACTCAAATGCACAAAGCTACAGACAACATAATGCTAATTGCTAGTGCTACCTGACCTTCCAGACTGTAATAGTCACCTCTGAAAACCAAAAGATGAAGAGTTAATACAATACAACTTTAAAAGCAAAGAAATAGAGAATTAAGGTATACAACCAGCTCTGTAATAATGCTTAATTTTGCCTACCTAATTCTAACAAGAAGATATCACAGATATTCTTTTGCCTATCACAGTACCACACCTACTTGGAAGAAATTATGATGAAGAAAACAGTCCTGTCTCTGAAATACTGTGTTCAGCAGATTTTGCTCTCTGCACCAGTAACACTCACTGGATCTGCACTCCCTTGGGTAGGTGCAGTTTTGCAAAATGGAGAGAGACAAGGAAAGGAAGTCAGCATGTGATGAGAAGGTGCATGCTTGAAAGCTGATGGCTAGAATGTGACTCTTCTCGGTACCATTTCTTTACGATGTTTCAGCTCCACACAATAATTCAGCCATATGGTCTATTAGATGTGTGCTGACATACTCACTAAGTATTTAGGACTCAATGAGAAGTAAATTAAGCCAAAACCTTCCAAGTCAGCATCAAGACATTGCAAACAGTTGACCATGTAGCCAACGTGAGATGACTGGCTAAAACAATCTTAAGTTTCATCTGACAAGCCCCTGATTCTGGAAAGCAAGTTATCAGATCCTGTTTCACTCACGTTTCCCTCCATCACATCATGCTTGTAGATTGTATCAGCCTGATGCTTCCCACTTCCCAAGTATTTTAGACTATATTTTACCTTCTTCATTTTGTGGTTTTCAGAGATCTGAATGTTGCTTAGTTTAATGAAATAAGGCACTGTAAGGCAATGATATACTTGTGCTTTAAGAAGTTTGGTGATCTTTTTATCTTTAACACAAAACAAAACAACTATTTCATAGCTTTCATTCTCAATTCTCTCTTGCTGCTGCCCCCAGCAGCATGAGAGCAACTTAACTAGCCACACAACAGACAATATAAGTCTGCCTGGGAACATGTGAATCACATCTCTGGCTTGCAATAAGGAGATTCCAGTTAGTTACTAATAAAGCCCTCATACTAATACAAGCATACAAGTATCTGAACCCTGAATAACTCCAATAGTAACACAGTCCCTTTGCAATGGATTTGTATTCTGTCACTTTCAGATCCTTGAATTAATCCCGGGAAAGAGGAGACAAACCTGATTCCAGATAGGAGCACAAAATAAGATTTAGAGGTCTTGGTATTTATGACATATTTAAAAGGAAGTTATAAGACTACCTGTCCACAAAACGAGAAGGAACACAGCAAGTTGGAAGCACGTGGTTTAGTGGACACAGCGGTGATGAGTTGATGATTGGACCAGAAGACCTTAGAGGTCTGTTCAAACCTTAAAGATTCTATGATTCCAAGTAACAAGACAACCCAACTCAGCTGTACGAAGGAGCTGGTTTGTACCCAAGTAACTTTCCACTTGCATTACAAGCCCTTATCTGTTATAAAATCCTATTCAGTTGAGTATTTTAAGAACAATGTTCAGAGTACTGACAAACATACCTTCAAGAACTACCTGCTCTTTTAATGATAATTTAACTGTATTTCACACATCAGAATTTTTTCCCTCTTTTACTAGCTTGTCTTAATGCAATGGACCTTAAATTTCATCGCTGTTATAGACTCCATGTAGAGCTTCACCTGATAAACCAAGTTCTAAGTACACAAATTTTTCCAGGGATTTCTAACACTCTCATTTTCCTTATTGCTAGAAAGGCCTAAGTCCCTTACTTAGTGGAAGGTTTCTGAATTCCTCCTTGCCCAGGTTCATCTTGCTTTAATCCTGCAAGCAAAGCATCTCTGGAACAATGTTTGTCCTGTATGGGGGAAAAAGAAAAGGAAGACATTGAGAAGGTGCGTGAAATTTCCCATGAAATTCCCACTATTTTTTGAAGTAGTGAAAGAAAATCTGCACCTGTAAATGGGTAATGAAGGAAAACCTCTGCCGCTGGAAAGGTTCACACCCCTCCCATAAGCACTGCCCTGGGTAGACATCTTTTCCTCCGTGTTCAGTTGCTGCATGATAGAAAACCTGTGATGGTGTCTGAAACCACCTACAGAAAGAGACAGAATGAGAACTTAGAGCATTTTTTTTATTTCAGTTAAAGGTACAGTGCAAATAGCACAAATATAGCCCGTACTGCCTATTTTATATCCTGAAACAAAACATGGACTAATAAATGAAAAAAGTATACACATTTAAATGGAAAAAAACATGTCCATATCATCAGCAAGCTACCAATAAATGAGATCATGATTTTCCTGTTGAAATATCATGATATTCTATTTGTATTATGCTGCAGAAATAACACATCTCAATTGCAACAGGTAACTTCTGTGCAAAACAAGCAAAAAATGCTGCATTTCATTAATCACTTTTCTTTTTCTCCTTCACTGAGAGCCATACTCAGACCTTATTAGAACTTCAGATAAACACAACTCATCCTATTTGCTCTCAACACTGAATACTTGCCAAAACTGATGGAAAAAAGGGGATCAGTGTAAAATCTGTGCTTTTCAGTACATAAACTTAAAATTTCAAGAAAATGGGTAAAGGACATTTCCTGATGCATGCAGAAGTTGAAAGACATTCATCTATCACCTCCTTTTGACCTACTCATTGAAACCTACATTTTTAAACGATTCCACCAAACCTTAAATGGATCAGTTTGAGTCCCTGTAGTCCTAAAGGATATGGCAAAAGATACTTCAGCAAATAAAGTGCTTCTGCAGCAACATAAATAAGCTGTCCTAAGCTTGCTCCTGTATTACTGAAGGACTGTACACTGGGTGTTTTTTTTCAGTGTTCTATTTGGTGAAGGCCCATTCAGCATCATAAGGGTTTTCTTCCATTTCGAAGTGGTAGCAAAGTTGCAACTCACCTGAAAATACTGACAAATCTACCATTGCTAGATCTGCATTTTCAAATGGTCACATGTACATCAAAATAACCCATCTTTTGTTGCCTATCAGAAATCAAATGGTAATGGAGATCTGCTATATTTTAAAAAATACTAAATGAAATCTGCTAATGACTACAGTTGTTCTTTTCAGTCTAGATACATCTTAAAATGTAACTCAATCATTTCAGATTGCATCCTTTACTTCAAGAGACAAAAAACAGTCAAATTGAGCAAAGAACTTCAACCACTTACAATTCATTTTGAAAAACTAACCCAGCTTGTGAGCACAGGCTTATGGTTTGGATAGAACTGATCTGGGTATCTAGCTGTTGCCATTTGAGAAGTCACTGCCACCAGCAGTCTTCATCCGTTTGCTGGATGGAGGCCACTGCCACAGCAGTCTTAGCAAAGAGAAAACACAACACACCCCCCTCAGCCGCTCCAGTCCACACGCTAATATTTTAGTTTCAAATAACAAGAAAAGCATTTAAGATATTTGACCGAGTTCATTGGGCTGATCAGTGCTGAGAGGGAGATGACCTCCAGCCAGAGACTCAAAGTGAGCAGCCAAGGATGAAGCACCACCTCACAACCTATAGCAGAGGGTTACGGACAAGTTCAAGTGTTCAACTTCCACACGCCACTACTTGACTCAGTCTCAGCCATTATACAACACTTGCAGGCAATATGTTAGTCCTAAGCAGCAAAATACTGTTACCTGAAGCTCACAACAGTGTCGAAAGGCTAGCAGAGACAAGTCCTATTTATAAACTGAATCCTATTGCAGCGAGCACCTTGTGGCCAGAAGGCTGGAGCTAGGGCATCCTTAAGGTCCCCTCCAACACAAACCATGAAACAAATTTCATGGCATAAGTGAAATCCAAAATGTTGTTTAAAACATTTTATTCAGCATAGCTTTATTTTTCTTAAAGCTCAGCCATTTCAACCATGTTGATTCCTTCACTACATAATTAATACATTCAGTGCAGTATTTGAAACACCAATCTAAGAAGATTCTGATTTACTACAACTTTGCAAGGAGAAACTGTTTTTCACATTAACAAAATTCCATTCAATAACTAAGGGAGAACAGACAGAATTGAGAATATCAGTTTCCAAAACTTCAGATTTATATATATGTATTCATAAGCATTACAGCAACACTAATAAGTTACATTACATCAATACTATTAAGATAAAATTTAAGTACTGAGAATATGGTCAGTTAAACCTAAGCTCTGAGTTTCCCAGTTAATTCCTCCATCACTCTGTTCTGCTGCTGAACAGAACACTAAACTAATAGCTGACCTGACAGGCAGTGGAGATTCAATTGCATTTCCAATTTACCTTTTAAATGCAAAGCAATTCAAGAGCAGACACCTCCTGCCTACTTGTGAAACAAAATAACAGCTTTTAAATTAACCTTAGAAATTAGCAGTACTTGTAGACAGCTGAACACCTACTTTCTGTTACATCCTTAATGCAAGGCAGTGTGCTGACTGACCCCTTTCACAGTTTTACTCCTGGTTCAGATACTTAACCAGAATTCATCTGAGTATTAGATGTATTCACACAGTTGGGCCTGATCTCACTGTGGTCTTCAGACACTACATGTACTAAATAAAAAACATGTCATGGACATGTTTCACATCACACTACTCACTTTGCAGGATTAAGTACCAATACCTGGTATAATGCTTCCACATCAAACTATAACAAACAAAACAACACCCTTTCTCCCTCCTTTGGAATCTTGCTAGTCATAACACCAATAATTCAGTAGGTACAAAAAGAGCATACAATTTTATTTATTCATATTTATGATTTGAAATAGGCACTGAATAAAAGCAGTATGCTTCTGACATAAGTAGGTATTGGTGACTGCAAGCCCTAGTATGCTCAAAGAATTAGTTATACCTGAAAGAGAGCCTGCTTTGGCAGAGGGGTTGGACTAGATGATCTCTGAGGTCCCTTCCAACCCCTACAATTCTGTGATTCTGTGATTCTGACTGTCAGTAAAATATTTTTAAAGGCCTTCAATGCCTCCTGGAAGAAGAATTTAATGCTAATATTTTGTGAGAATAAAACTGAAGAACACGTTCAGAGAAACGTGTCTAAATAACTATCAAACTGCTGCCATACCTTCTTGGTTAGTTGTGAATACCATAAAGGAAGCACTGCTCTATCACTCTTATGCTAAACCCAACGGCTTAGTATCTGATGACTAAGCAAACATGGATGAAACCAAGGATCAGATGCAAAAGGAACGAAGTAGACTAATAACTCACCGAAAAGAAGCTTCCTGTTTCCTGCTTGAACAGCTCAGTAAGAACAGCTAAGTTTGTGACTGCTTTCACAATAACTCTTAGTATTAAAGGTTAAGAACAGATTTTTATGTGCAGAGTAGAAAAAGGAAGCCACCAGGAGATATGATACTCTGTCTTTTATGAAGCTGGTGATGGAATACGCATAAGCACTATAATCAATAATGAAAACGTTCATTTAACATTCTGATTCCTTCTTCAACACAAAGAATCCTGAGAGTAACATTTATAGAGACTGGTTTTAGGCTGGGGGTAGAAGAAATATCACCAGTGTAAGAACAAGAAGTGAGCGTCAGAAAAACTACACTGTAACAATGCAAAATCTCTGAAGACTTCTGAAAGTAGCAGAACTAAACAGTGAACAAAACCCAGTGTAATGACAGGAGAAACTAAACCAACAGATACAGTACGGTATCTTTGACAAACAACATGTAGATCAACTTAAAAAATATGGGGCATAGCCACTGACTACAGGAAAATTTACTGGAATAATAGCTCATGACAGACCTAAAAAATACTGATAATGTAAGGTAATCATAATGGTGTTGCTTCCTCTCCTGCCCCAAGGTTTGTCTGCGTATAAGCACATCTTAGTTCACACGTGACATCAATCTGTTCCATAGTCAGATATCATCTCGGTCCTATGTAACTTATCCTACATAACCAAAGACATAGAATAAATTTGGTGACTGGCTAACTTATGCTTCAAAACTTCAGTTCAGCTTTCTGTGAAGAAAGACTCTGTTTTTCAGTTCTACCACAGCATAATCCTCTCTTCTATCAGCACAGGTATCCTCTACTGGCTTCACAGTAGAGGATGGAACTCCAGTTGTGCTTATTAGCAGTAAAGCATCTCAGTAGCCTTACAGAGGTGTCACCTACCAAAGACACAAAAAATCACACTTAAGATGAAACCAGGGCAAGGATTTAAAAATAAAATAAAATAAAATCTAGTAGATAGCTACAGCAACATCCAGCATCTTATCTAAAACACATAGATTTTGACACTGACAATGATCTTTGTATTGTTTATAAGGAATGAAAGACACTCCATCTAGTGTTTCAGAGGTTCTATCCTTCAGCATTCCTCACTTTCTCAGTTCTGTTCATATGCCTCATTTTCCCCAGCAGTTCAAGCAATTCTAACTTCTCCATTTCTTCATTCCTACTTCCTGAATGTCTATGTAACAACTCTCTGCCAAATGAGCACATCTCTGTGCTCCTTTATCTTGTCCAACAACTACAATTAAGTGTCTCAACCATTTTCATGCCCACCCTAAACTCATGTAATAGCTCTGTTTCCCAAGTGGCAGTTTGACAGGTACCTTTGTTTCATCAGTCTGTACCCCTCATTGAAAACTCATCACATTCACAAATCTATGTTATTTAAAAAAAAAAAAAAAAATCAGTGTCAAGATATACATACAGATAAAAGGAGAGTATTACGTGCTTTTATAAGCCTACATCCAAAAGTCTGCTAGCTCACCTCCCTCTCCTTATTATATTTTTTTTAAGGACAAAACCAACAAATCCAAGAATTCTAATCATTGCTGTCAAGTCCTAAGGCTAAGTTCCATTCTACTTCCTTTTCTGACAAGGGAGTCTTGTGACATACAAATGGTTCCATAATTACTATAATTAATCATAATCTAAATAAAACTTTGACCAGGACATAGAAGTACAACATGCCACTCTTGCAAAACTGGAAGTACAAGGAAGATACTACAAGCTGTACATGTAAGAAAATGACTCAACAGTTTTCACTGAAGTACAGTAACTATTTTTATATTTTTAATACAGAAAGCAAGCTTTAGAACTGTTTTTTTTTTCCATGAAAATAATTTTCTGCTGAAAAATAAAATTAGAAGAAAGCCATCTAGTATCTGTTTTATGTTTCGAAGCATAATTGAAAGCAGCTAAACATCTTGCTTTCTCCCATCTCTGCTTCCTCAACACTTTTCACTTTTTCTTTTCCTTATTAACAAAGTATAAGGTACCTTAAAGGAAGCAGAATGGACAGTATTTGTAAGATTTCTTTTTATACACAACCATTTGTTACTTATTACTAAAATTTAGTTAAAAAAAAAAAAAAAGGAGCTTTTTACTTTTTACAAGATTGCCATAGACACATGAAGTTCTGTCCAGGTTTCTTCATTAGCTCTGCATGCTGACTTGCTGCAGTGTATGAAGGTGGCTGCAGATTGAGCTGCTGGCCCTGTACTTGCACTGTTGGTATTGATGTTGCAGGTGTGCTCTGTAGAAAAAGTTAAAACACAGTTTTAAACAAGGCACTTAACAAGACAAGTTCACTGTTTGCTCAAAGATACTTTGTTTTACACTTCAATGGACCAACAAATCTTCAGATTTTTACAATTTCATCTCCAAATAAGAGTTAAGAGACATAATAACCAGGGACGCATACAACTTTTACACAGTAGCATTTAGGTCTAAGTTTCTGATATTCAAACTCTTACACTGAAACAGAGAATTATGAATCCAAAGGTACAAGTGGAACAAAGGTTACTGCTATTTCATAAAGTTTTTACTTGAAGAAAAATGGCACACTGAAAGGAGGGCAATATCAGCATAGGGGTTAGTTTACTTCCCATTTAAATGAAGAAGAATATGTCTAAAAAGTAAAATGTGCAACAATATATCTAGAACTGCCTTATTTTCTTTCATAAAATGGATTTATATGCTGCTTAGGTGGAATTAGTCAACAGGCTCAATAGTACACAGCAGTCTCATGTTACAGAGTACAATAAAAAAAACGTGAATTGAGAAATGCTGAATGAACACTGTCAAAGAACAGCAGGCTCAAACCACGACATTCCTTCTCCATAAAACTTTGCAATGATGTAATTCTTTAAGCTGTTGCAAAACTACACTGTACCTTTACATAAAACACCAGAACATCTAAACAGGCTGTGTGGATTATGTACAGCAAAGTACAAATATCTCAAATAGGAAGAAGATGTTCCCCTTTATCTCACAACATTATAAGAACATTATAAGAACTGGATAAAAATTAAGTCAGCTACAAAGATCAGAGTAAAGCAATGTACAGGCAAATACATCTTTTTTTTTTTCCTTTTTCATTTTTTGTCCTCTGTATAGTAGAAATAATGGATGCTGATTACCCAATTTTGAAACACTGGTTAATTTAGAATACTGTTTCTCTTCTTCCTTTCTTCCTAGAAGGCTCTGTCTGGCCAGACATTAATGAGAATAATGACAGTAAAAACATTAAGCTTTTACATATTATCTAGACCTAACATTCTCTTATTCTCTACTGTTCCAAAAGGAACGCAACACTACGAAACCAAAGAAAACAGCTTTCAAATTAACTTTCAAATGGTGCACACAATATCTTAGTGATACCTCTGGACAGCTCTGTTACTGAATAGCTTTAGATTTTAACAGCAAAGAAAGAAAGTGAAGTGCAACTTCTAACACTTCATTTGCACACTGCTGCTCTCTTTTGGTAGTACAGGCAACAGTCTCAGAAAGTAAAGAGATCGTTACAGATTGTAGAACACTAGTGACAAAGAAGACAAATAACAACACTAATCAAAATCAAACTATCCCCACGACCATGCCTACATCCTGGTAAAAACATGGCAACACTCAGCAAGAAGTCCAGAACACGACTACTGCATGATGCCTGTGACCTGCATGTGTGAAAAGTTATAAGGACCCTTGAGTCCACTGTCATAAATGAAAATTGTTTTCAACTCTGAATTACTTCCACCTAAAGCTCCCTGATCAATTTAACAGATTGGGCAATTAATTTTCACAATGTATCTTTTAACATAGGTAAACATAAGAAGACCCTTTTAAGATCAATCCCCCTTTATCAAGGCACTTTTAAAGTGAAGCTGAAAGTAAAATCATCCAGAGTCAGCAATACAGTTTGTTTTGCAATCTTCATTTAGCATCCTTACAGCAGTACATAATCATGGTCTTTGTGCAACTTTCTATCCCTACAGAACTTCTGTCTCATTTAATGTGCTGAAGAGAGAGTGAAATTACTGAATGAATTCAGGATTTCATTTAATTCTCATCATTCAATGTGTGGCTCATGTATTATTCTAAGAAAACCCTATAATTAATCCAGAATCATAAATTTTCTCAAGGGTTTTCCTGGCAAGCTCTCCTAGCAATATTCTAAGGTTTTAAACATTATTTTTAATGAGACAGTATCATATTAAATAAAAATTGAGATAGAATACAACATGCTAAATATTGAAAATGAAAGACTTCAGAAAAGGAAACCATTTTCAAAACAAAAATTAAAACTGATTCCAATTTTTTTTCTACTCCAGATTCCTGCAAGAAAAAAATACAAAGTTGGTAAACTGAAATGGATACAGTAATAGTTGTTTAGTAATCTCTTACTGATGCAGTACTGTGAGATCGGGTACCTTTGTTCAAACTTGGAGTACTGTAGGTGCTTACAATGCCCGTGCATTTTTAAGTCAAATTTACTGCCCATCCATCATCTGGACTGATCACGGTATATTTAAACAGATGAGGGGAAGTCACATTTGTTTTGCTCTATTTCTGAAGACCAAGTTCTACATTTGAACATCTTAAAGCTTTCCTTTGTTTGTTCCAGAGATGAGAAGTAATATCAGCGTGTACATTTTTCAGAATATAAATTCCTTTATTTCAGACTTATATCCAGAAATACTTGCTACAAATCACCTCATTTGTATCACTGATATGCAATGACTACACAACGTTAGTTGTGTATGTTAAGGAAATAAATACGAGAAATGCTTCAATTCCTGGAATGAATTCTTTCTGGCAGAAGTAGCACAGAAAGAAATTTCGTCATATCATCAGAAATTTCCAGGTTCCTCCAGAAATCAAATGTTCCGTAGTCTTAATACACCTGAAAGAGTTTTATAGCATCTTTATATACTGAGGTTTGCTCTCTTCATTATTATTGTTTGCAGCTGACACCACTCAGCACTTCTGCAAATCATTTCTTACTGGACCTGAAAAGGCACCTCTAACATCAGCATCCAATCTTCTCTCTTTTTTTTTTTTTTTTTTGAATACATAACCAAATTACAAGATCCCTTTCCAAGTTCACTGAGTGCCATTTTAAAGACTTATGAGTGCCTATATAGGACATAAACATATGCATTTTTGGGAAACTAAACACTAACTGAAGTAGGGCAGCTACATATATGTTTATCTTACATATCCCACACATAAAGAATGCATTTGTATTCAGTGAGTTCCTGCCTCCAAGGATATAAGCTACTCTGCAAAATTTGCCCTAAATTACAAGTTCCACGCAAACTGACCTCCCAGTAACTATGTCTGACATGTTTCTGGATATCCTAGAACACAGCAAATTGTGTTAAAGGAGTTAGAACATGGCACAAATAAATGACTTCAGCATAAAAGACAGCCAGACAGACACAGGACAGCCTCAAGTAACTTCCTGAAGAGCAGAGAAGTAACATTCTGACAAATTGATTCCTCCTTTAATTTCAGTTTCTGATGGTAACCCCTACCCAGTGTGTTCTGAATTCCTTTAAACGCTTTACAAGAGCTTTCCTTTGTATTTTTATTTTTTGCCAGTGATGACCAAGAGCCTGCATGCATCATTTGTAAAAACCTGTACCAGCAGAGGGGAACCACTGTCATTGTGCCACTGCTGAAACACACTGCCCATCACCTCACTGCGCTCACATCCACTGGTTGGTCTCCTGAAACATTCACTAAGTGCCAATGAATGTCAGTGGGTGCAAACACATAACCAGCTGTGTCCTGCATTAGACTGTTCCGGTGTTGGACAAATGCTCTGTTCTGCTTTACAGGTCATTTTTGCTCTCACAAGCGGAGGCTACATCATGCTTACCTTGATTTGCCATGACTGGAACCAGATAACCTCTTCTAGAATCATTTTTCTATTACCAAAATGTACTTTGGTTTAGAGCAGAAGGCAAGGTCCAATACAGAAACAACGTATGTGCTGAACTAGGGCTAATAAGCCCAGCTGAGTTGAAGGTGCCCTGTTAAGAATCATCAGGAGCCCTGTAACACACTTCTCATCACAGCAGGTTCTGGCTCAGTCACAATCCCATCCTAGAAAACAGCTACTTACATTATTAACCTACTGAAATTCCTGCACAGTGGAGAGCTGTGACTATACACATGAAGAATTCCTTGAACTACAAATTAAAAAGAATAATATTAAGCTTTTTTTCCCTAAGTTACTTTAAGTAATCTTAACTTTACCTTTACCAGTTACCTTTAACTATAGCTGTTTCTTATCATCAGGATAAAAAAGTTACTTCTGAATTGACCACATAAAAGACAGAAATGAGGTACTGCCTCATCTAGAACCTGGCACGGACTACTAAAATATAGAGGAGGATGATTAAAAATAATAGTTTTCCCATCCTGCTTCCTGCGCCAACGAAAACAAGAATATATTGCAATGCAGATATAAGTGAGATGGGTAGCCAAGACCAACAATACTGGCTGTACTGTTCTCAGAGTACATTCCTTGAACTACGTCACTGATGTTGACTTTAGAGGCAGCTGTTTGATCCCTCCTCCAATTCATTTTGAAGAAATTTCTTAGACAGCAGTCTTTACAGAATTACCAATTTAAGTACAGTGAAAATATATTATTTTTAAAGCCTATACTCAGGATGGGCTGTTAAAATTTTGCTTACAATTGAGCACCACGTCCTACTGCAACAGTTCAAACTACTAATGGTTTTTAAAATATACTTCACTACCTACCCTACACATTGCTATAGATAACATTTAAAACAATACAGAGGGTCCTTCTAAGATTTTCTTCTCCTGGATATTGTTCTGCATTGACGTGGCTCAACCATACCCTGAGGCTGCATCAAAAGAGGGGTAGCCAATAGGGAAGGGGTGGCCAACAGGGCTAGGGAGGTGTCCCACTCTGCTCTCCCCTCCTGAGACCCCATTTAGAGTACTGCAGCCAGGTCTTGGACCTTCAACACAGGAAAGATGTGGCGCAGTTGGAACAGGTCCAGAAGAGGCCACTAAGATGATGAGGGCTGGAACACCTCTCCTGTGAAAACAGGTTGAGGGAGTTGGGCTTGATCAACTTGGAGAAGACAGAGCTCCAAGTAGACCTCATTGCAGCCTTCCAATACATGAAAAGGGCCTATGAGAAAGCTGGAGAGGCATTTTTAGAAGGGCACGTAGCAACAGAAGAAGAGTCAAGGTTTTAAGCTGAGAGGGAAAACTTAGAGCAGATATTCAGAAGAAATTCTTTACGCAGATGGTGGTGAGGGACTGGAACAGGTTAGACAAAAGTTGTGGATGCCCAGTCACTGGAGGAGCATTCAAAGTCACACCCGATGGGTCCCTTCCAACCCACATCATTCTATGACCACTAAAAACTTCATGTTTTGCTTCTGTAAGATAATGCACGTTAAAAGGCAACCCATAAGTTGAAATGAATATAGCTCAATTTGAGTACAAAGGTGGGGTCAGGTGGATGGTAGGCACTATAGCAAATGTTCTTTTCTTGTCAGGTTGCTAAGGTTTGTCTGTCTGCAGCAGCGCACTTCACAAGCAAAGAGTGATAAAAGGACAGACATTCTGAATTTCAGTTCTTCCAGCTGAGAAACTCATTTGCTCTGTGACTAAGAATGAATTACACCTCCTGCAGCTACACACCTGCTTTCTGGTGCATAGTAATTCTCAGCTTCCCAAACAATGGCGAGCAGGAGCAAATAGTTAGGGTGATGCTTACACAGTTTTTGCCATCTAAATTTATACAGATTCCACACGAATTTCCACACAAGCATGCTCCAAGTGGGAGGCCTTAAGAGAAATGGGAGTGCATTATGAGGGGATGACAGTGATGAGAAGGAAAGTGATTATTTTAAGAGAGATGGCAATTCACGAGGACTACTCCAAAAGTAATGCCTCTTATTTTATTACGTTAGCCAGAGGCAGATGTCAGTGATACGGCAGTAGAGGGTGAACCTTCCCACTAATACTGTGTTGTGTTTTGTTGCCATGTGATAGATGGTAACAGAGGGGCAGTCTGACACACGGAAGTGCATACGAAGCAAAGGTGCCACTGAATTCCTCCATGCAAAAAACATTACACCCACTGACATTCGTCAAAGCTTGGCAACCATATATGGAGACCAAACAGTGGATATCAGCACAGCAAGACGGTGGGTGGAGTATTTCAGCAGTAGCAACAGCAGTGTAAAAGACAAGTCATGTTTGGCATGGCCATGGGGATTTATTTATTTATTTGAATAAGTGCAACATGTAAGCTCCTGTTCATCTCTGGTGAGGTAAATAGCTAACGGTAGTGCCTACACTGAAGAACAGTGTCTTGCAGTTGAGAATTTGCCCTATCAAATAGTGCTATTATGTTCTTTATATCTGTGGTAGTTTCCATGGAAATAAATAGAAGGTATTACATTCAGTCTGACCTATGTAGATTTGATTTGCTCACTTCTAGGAACCTGAAGAAATATCAGAGTGTTTCTTCAAAACATAAACCTACTGGGACAAACCAACACGGTTATATTCAACAGATGTTTTGGAAGAACTTTAAGAGGAGTACGAAAAAAATGCAATAAGTAAGTAAACAGGTAGGTAATTACACATTTCTTTTTCCTTTTCCTCCATCAGCCCAGCATAATACCTCAGGAAAGCCATAATCTAGGAATAGCGTACACAGAAACAAAAAAATAAAATAAAAAAGCCACCAAGTAAAGTGCCAGCTTCATTGTCTCTCAAGAATACATTTTCAAGGGCTTAGAAAATACAGATATAAGAAAATAATCCAACACTGTGCATTGCATGTTCCTCTTCTGACCTAATGTATATACAAATAGGTCAATTGTTGTATAAAAATATAAAAAAATCTTTCAAGTGAGTATTTAAGTAGTCATTTTTCACTGAGTTCTGCTGATGTGTACAATTAACTCTTGAACAAGATGACAGCTAGAAGATACCTGTACTTGTCTAACTGGATTTAGGTAGCAGTACATGGGCTTTCTCATAAATATTCAGTTCATAATTTTCACTCCTGTGGCATGCCATTTTTTTTCCCCTCCAGGGTATAGGGGCAGCCATCTGCATACTACCTTTCATATCACAAAACCAACTTTCTCTCTACTTTTACATTCCCTTGAGAATTATATTGCTCTTTTCCTTGCCTCCACTTTGCTGTTCCCCCTACTTTTTGTTTGACTTATCTGTTTTTCAGTTCAAGCCTCCTCCTTTTCCTCTCTCTGCAGTTAATGACAGTTTAGCCTGCTGCATAACCAAAACTCTCCTCCATCTGCTATCCTCAGCATCTGCTTTTCCACCCTTCCTGCTGTGGTCTAACTTTATTACAAATTTTTTTCTATTTCTTTTTTACTTCTCTGAAATACACGCTCTAATTTAAAATAAAATATAAAGATAACAAGCAAGAAGGAAATCATGTGCTAACAGATTCAGCACTACGTAATTTTGCCACGGCTAATATCCCTTTATTTCCTGTCCCTCACAACTTCTGTTCACTGAATTGCATTTATACCACATTTCACACTGTTTGCAGAAGAAGCCTGTTCTTATTTCTACTGCAAGATACAAAACATACAGGAGGTACTGCAGAGACAATAAAACAATGCAGATATTCAACTGAAAACAGTGCTCCTTAGCTGCTGCCTTTCAAAAAGTCAGTGATAAGGAAGATGCTTATCATCTAAGGAAGACTCCCAAAATAGGAGGGAGAAAATCATTTCTAGAGGACCTAGACCTAACGGTCACCAGTGAAACTTATGCTGAGTTCATAAGAATTAGGTGACGTACTGCTTCTGGGTGTCTTAAGTGTATTCCTAAAAGCAGATTCAATATTGATAACACTTTGCATCTGCTTTTCTGACACAACAACGCCTACTGCACCAGCCTGGGAGGGAAGTGGAGGGAGGAAGGGGTGAAGAGATAGATAGGATGACTTCAGTACTGTTCATAATTCAACAGACAATTTTTACATTAAGTTTTCTTTTGTGATTTTGAAGAAAGTAATGGCAATCTAAATTCCATGGAGGCTGACATTAAGCTGGCTGGCAGAAGCCACCAGCAGCATCTCTGATTGCACAGGCAATAGGAAAAAAAAACAACAAAACGTACGATTAAGGAAAGAGTACAAGAAATTACATGCCATCTTTGCTCATCTTTAAGGAAGTATAAACACAGAAAACAGTCTATTTTTTTGCTTCATTCTCATAGTAGAACAGGTAATCGAACACAAATGAAGTTACTTGCTGTATTACTCTCCTCACAAACTGGAATTTTAGCAGTTTAGTAGCCATAGTACTAGAAACCCAAGCTCAAATTCTTGATAGCTACACATGCAGGGAATAAATAACCACAGGCGACAGTTATTCCAGTTCAAAGACTGTCATGACATTTTCTATTTCAGCCAAATCCTTAGTTCAGCTGTTAAAGACATTCAAACTGTGCAGCAGCTAAAAACACCAACTGCAAAAAGCAAGATATACAGCTAATATATCCACACTGCAGAAAATCTGCCATCAATCCACTGCACTGTCCCTGCACTGCCAAAAGACATTTTCATTTTGGTCTGCTTGTTTCCAGTAAGAACAAAGATAAATAAAGTATCAGAAGAACTACAGATCTCTCTGTGATAAATGCACATGTAAATATTTGGGTTTTAAAGGCATTTTAAAAACACAGCTCTATGTGATACGTTTAAAAGAAAAAGGAAACTACAATTACATGATGGAAACATGAAAGAGCTTTGTATAGAAACTGACCTTCACACAGAAAAAAAAGTAATGCTAGCCACCACTTGTTGAACTTGAGTTCTAGCTCTGTTTAAGTCTGTAAGGCCTAAACTTCCCACCACTTCAAAAACAACCAACCAAAAGCAAAGAAACAAAAAAGGAAAATGAATGAAAGAAAACTGCCATACCTTGATGTCAAGAAACACTAACAGACACTCCAAATTTCTCTCTCCACACCATTAGAATTTTGTGACTGCCAAACCTTGTATTCCAATCCCTTTGCTCTTATTCAGGTCAGGAAGGGTGAGGGTGTTTTTGGAGAGGGATTTTTTATGTCCATGTAGAAAATCTTGAGACTGATGTAATCTCAACTGTGATTATTTGCAGTTTTTAAATACTCATAAAAAGGCTGGACATTCCTCATTACTATTAAAGTCTTTGGAAGAATCTGTTTTAAAATCTTTTTTGTTTTTTCTTTTTAACAGTTCAAGATAAAGAAGGACTTCTCCAAAGTTTTTAAATTAGAATTAAAAAAAACCAAAACAACAAAACACAATACTAATTGCATCAATAAAATAAACACTATCTGTGAGTATTTTGTAATGAACAAACATAAGCACATATTTTGACACATTTACAAAGCAATACTTTATCCTGACTGTAGTGAACTGAAGCAAACCTTAGAAGATCACCTTTAAGCACAAGAACTTCAGCATATTTCAGCAGGCCAGATGCTGCTGCAGTGATTAACTAACTACCTTGCAAAAAATAAGTTTGCTCCTCCATCTGCAGTAAGGAGCAAGAGTATAACAAAATGCAGAATAACACCATCATTTTTACAAGACCGTACAATAAATCATCTTTGTTTTCTAAACAACAAATCCTTTAAGGAAGAAACTAGTGAGTACAAGTTCCTTCCTTACTGTATATTATGAAGCTCCAGACTATTGTAAATACCACGATAGTCACTCACATGTAAAAGTATGCAAACTATTTGAATTTCAGTTTGTGAAAGAATGCAAACCATCATTTTCTGAATATTTAAAATACTATGCAACACATATCAACTGAGTTTACATTTTCACATATATTTCACAGCATTAGTCATAATCAGAATTTGAATAAACATAAAAAGTACGCTGCAACATACCTGTGTGACCATGCTTTGTATATACGTGGTTGGTTGCTGCTGCTTTTGTTGAACAGCACTTTCTATTGCTACTTTCGCTACAGTGCTTGGATCCGCTCCAGCTGGCACAGCAACCATAGTTGCACTGCAACCAGCATTGTTGGGGTCACTGATTGTAACAATTCTAACTCCTACTTTATTTGGAATTCCTGGAACAGTTTCCCTGTCATTATCCTCTGCTGGCCTCTTTGCAATTTTGCATTCTGCTGTGCCATTAGTAGACCGAACTTCGGATGACAGGGTAGACTGGGACACTCTAGGTCCTGAGTGTGGAACTGCTATGATTTGATGCCCCTGTATAACAGAGGCTGTAGATTGTGGTGAGACAACTACACTTGGGCGTTGCTGAGGCACATCTGAATTCAAACTTGAAGCTAGAGGTCCATTAGGTAAATCAGTGTTGGTATCACTAAGTTGCTGGGTTAACAGTTTTGCAGCCTCTTGTGTACCGCTTACAACAGGTGAACTACTCAAAGTTAATACAGGCCCATTAGAAATTCTCTCCCCTTGATCACCTTTGGCAGTATCTTGCTGCGTGGCATCCAAATTCCCTTGTTGTTCCACTGAAGATATCTCACCATTTCCTACATGATTGGAAGTTTTGTGATTTGGAATGTTTTTGCTCAAATGAGAACCATCTCCTTTATCAAAATCACAGATTCCATTAACTAGGGGCTTCTTCAAATCACTTTTAATTTCCTGCGTGTCCATTTGTTCAAAGTTCTGCTTTCCAGGAGCTCCGTTCTCACCCATTTCTAATGATGGCCCATTACTGACTTGTGAGCACTGATTGGCCTCATTCTGAGTTTTCCCTGAGTTAGAAGGAGGTAGACTGGAGTCACTATACTTTCTCCCATTTAAAAGACTTCCCACCTGCATTTCATTTTCTTTTGCATCCCCATTGCTGGTGTTTGCAGCTCCTCTTCGGCAGGAAGGATTCTCCATAACTTCAATCTTACGTTCATGAATGTGTAAACCTGTTGCTTCCTTTGCTTCTTCCTCCTTTTGGCAAATTATTTTATCACCTTTGAATGGGGGAGCAGCAGTACACGGTGATTGTCCAGCTGAAGGTGCTTGAGTAGCTGGAAGCGTTTGCATCTGTAGCCCAACTCCTGTCTGAGCCCCACTCACTGCAATTCCAGCTGGAGCAATGATTTGAGTTGCATTTCCCTGACTCACAGTTGCAGTAGCAAAACTCGTATTTGGCACAACTGTTATAGTAACCTGGTTGCCAGTAGTCCCTTGGAAAATAGTTGCTGGGCTGTTTGAGATCAACTGACCTGGCAATATCTGTAAATTAGAAATAGGTACTGTCTGTACTGCCCCTTGGGGCTGGACTGCACCCTGGACCAGTTGTTGTCCAACTAGCAGCTGCTGAGCTGAAGACTGCCCCTGTACTCCAAAACCTGGCGTTTGGTTATTGGCCATCTGATAAACCACCTGAGGGCTAGGAGCTCTTGCATTGTTAGGTGGAGGAATCTGTGGAGCTGGGAGTATAAGCTTACCCCCTGGAGTTGAGGGGCCTCTTTTTGGAAGAAGTAGTTGTTTTATCAGACTAGATTCGCCAGAGTTAGGCTGGCCAACTCCTGTATTAGCTTGTTGTGACTGAACTTGCATTTGCATCGGTGGTTGTACCTGTTGCTGTGAAGATGCTGGTGAATGTTGCTGCTGCTGTTGCTGCTGTCTCTTTACAGAAAGCATCTGGCTGACAGTAGGAGGGGGTCCTTGTGACTGAGAAGTGGTAGATGAAGATGACATAACTGTAGGGACTTGATTATTTGTAGCCGGACCTGGAGATGGCGAAGAAGATGGAGTAATGCTTGGCTGGCCGGTCAACTGAACAGTTTGACCAGGAGGAATAGAAGCTGGATTAGCAAGCACTATTTGGTGAATGGCTGGTGCATATGTTTGCCCTTGCTGAGCTGGCTGGCTGACAATCACTACGCTTTGCTGGGATGGTGGCTGTGGCGGCTGCTGCTGTGACTGCATCGGCTGCTGTACGTTAGGTGGAACTTGCTGAGATGGCAGAGGCTTTGGTGCAATGTTCTGAAAGCCTACCCTAGAAGTTGGTGGGTTTTGGACACCTGCAATTGCAACCACCTGCCCAGGTGCTACTTGGAAATTCTGAACAGTGGTGGCAGAAACAATGTTAGATGCGGAGGTTGTGACATACTGCTGTGGTGCTATGATGACTGTGTCTTGTTGCTGGTTACCAGTTGAGGACTGCTGAGATGACTGCCCAGGCTGCGATGATGTGCTGATCAGCTGCTGACCCTGTGAAACTGCTGAACTGCATGCTGGTATGTTTTGTACTCTGCCAAATATATGACCCTGAGGTACAGCTTGTTGAATTACTGTAACAGGAGTGCCTGAAGGTATCTGTCCTGGTACCACTGCATGCAGTGGAGACTGCTGTTGAATGACAGGTTGGTGGTGAAGCAACGTCTGAGAACCAACAACAGTAACGGACGGCTGTGGTCCTGTACTGCTGTGATTTTGATTTGAAGCTTGTGGTGCTCCTCCTACAGCAATAGTAACAGGAACTCCAGACTGGGGAACAGAGCTCTGTATTACTGTGGCCTTCACTACTTCACCAGGTATTGGACCTTTATTCTGTATAACAGTCAATGAAGCATTTTGCTGCTGTGCGTGAACAGTATTTTGTGGAATTCTAGAAACAGTCTGTGCCACAGTATGAACACCTTGCATTGGAAAAGACATCTGTGTTGCTGCCAAAGTTGAAGACTGGTTAATAGGGGTCCTTTGATAATGATTTCCTACGCTTTGTGGCCCATGTGGGAGTCCTATTGAAATAAATAAGGTAAAAGTTTGAAAGCAAAAATTAGTTCACAACAAATTATTTTTAAAACCCCAAGGCTCAAATTTTTAATTCTGTGCAAGTATTTTCTCAGCTATACTGCATCTGAATAAATAATGCAGTGACAATGGCTTATCTGCTGACTGATAATTTCATGGGTGACATGTCAAGTATTAGATTGCATGCAAGTACATACCGTAATACAGTTAAGAACCTCATTCAATAAAATAAATAAAATCACACGGTACCTAACTCCAACACTTGCAAACTATTTTTGGTTAATTTTTTTTTTTATATTGTTGTTTGAGAATCAACTCAGAATACTCAATATTTAAATGATTAAAAAACCTGCTGGCGAAGGAGACGAAGACATATCAGGAATTGAGTCAACCCGAACAATTGGGGTAGATGAAGCTGGCTGCTGCTGATAGTACATCTGGATGGGAAGTGGTATAGCTCTCCTCTTCACTCCTACCACATGTATATGTGCTTGACCATTGTTAATTGGATCTTCTACTCTCTTCACTGTATGATTTGGAAAGACAGTTCTGCCAAACAGAGCACAGATTAATGTTAATAAACACAATAACTCCATCCCCTTACAATGTGTGTTTTGTTTTTTTTTTAAGAATATTAATCTAACACTACTCTTACATGTAGAGTAACTGCACTACAGCCTGAATCTTTGCAAAACAGAAGAATTCTCTGAAAGCTTCAGAGTGCTCATCATGGGAGACCAAAAGGTTAAACTGACCTCGGCAAAGACTTTGAACAAGTTAAGTGAAAACTACAGTATCTTCAAGAGTTGCATGGGAAAGAACTGGAAGCACTATAAGCACAGAAGTAAGTCTACTAAAGATCCTGAAATAGGATGAAATCAAATTAAACTATTAACATATTTCAATTAAAATTTCAAAACTACATGCCTTTCAAGCCCAACTCTTAAGTTAAGCTCTGCTAACACTGCTTTACATACAATGGCTTCTTTTTTTGCTGCACAAATTTTTCTCTTACCGAAGACATTTATAAAATCCAGTTGATGTTAGGATTCCACCTCGAGCTAATTTACTACAGGTAGAGAGGTATTCAGAGTACATTTCCGCTCGAGAGATTGAGCAATCAAGATTCACCTCAAAATGGGCATTCAACCTGAAGATGAAAAAATGGACTATGAAGCAAAACACAGTGACAGTGCAGCTGTTAAAACATTTCTGTTTGTACGAGAGAATTTTGAGACCCGATACAATGAACAGTAGTATTTCAATATATTGTCTTGTCCAATATCTGTTCCACACTTTTCACTTCTCATTGCTTATGATATCTAAGATATCCAGTCAGTATATAATCAATACTTATACGATAATATGCAGAACACTCCACACATGTGTCTTTTTTTATTGTACTTTCAGAAGCAACAAAAAAATAAAGATAAGATTTGTTTGGTGACCTTTCCTCCCCCAAACCTCTAGGTTTATTTCTTAATGACTCTACTTGATCAAAAGATGGACTGAACACTAAGTAATTCTCGATCAAACATTTATATTGTAAATCTACTGAACATTTGTGTAAATAACAATGAGATGTGAATACAGTCTTACTTCAAAATAAAGGAAAAAACAGATAGAATAACCATCTCGATCTGTGATTCTAAGAGATAGGAAGGCAGGAGAAAGGGAGCTGGAATTATAAGAGAGCATGCACGTAAGACACGCACTTGTTCCAGGAGGCACATGGTATGTAGGCATCATAAAATCCTTGAACAACCTACTCTGCCTGCAAATTTCTAGGGAAATTTCTAAATCTCCTGCAGAAAAATCTCCAGAAATGCACACAGGAAGCTATGAGAGATGGCAGCAGTTTCTATTTGTTGATTTTATTTATTCAAGATCCATTATTCCAGCCCAGAGACATGCCAACAGTTCACCTCCAGCAGTAAATGGACGTAAGTAAGTTGTGTGGAGACACAACTCTCAAATAGTGGCACCTGAATACAGGCTCAGACAGAACAAAACTATATTTAGGATGTCAGCATTTACTACGTGGTGCTACCACTTTGGAAAGTTGCACTGCATTTTCCTTTGTAGTGTCCCACACTCCCCCTAACAGCTAAATGTTTCAAAGAGGAAAGCAAAGGATTACATTCTTCAAATCAGGTTCTCCCATAAACAGTGAAGTGCAAACATAATGTCATTTCTCCCGCAGTTTAGTTACAATTTTATTATGACAAAAATTGAGATCACACTCTGTAACAGAAAGCCTAAGTTCTAATTAAATCTGGTATATGAGACAAATGACTGTCCAGCTAGGTATGTTCCATTAGGCTGACATGCTATCACTGGTACAAGCAGCACACAGAAGGTCAGGACTTACAATGGTGGAACGTGAACTATGATTAGCACTTCCTGTCACACACACTTATCTTACAAGAAGACTCCTACCCAGGCTAAGCTGGCTTATAATATATCCAGAAAGGTCTGCCAAAATGCCTTTTTTACTGCTGCTTCCAAGAGATAATAACTTTTCTAACATCTACCTTTATAATTTATTCATTTTCCAATTTTGGTTAAAACATACAATGAAAATCTACATGAATGGAAGACACTCCATGTCACTGGGGAAAACGCCTGGAAGGGGGTAGTTCTCAGCTCTAGATCTGAACTTTCTGAATTTTTATTTTGTCTGTACAGACAGTACTTCAGGAAAACGTTCAGAACTATATGTTAACTTTTATTATTCACTGGCTCATACCTATCATTAAGAACAAAATACAAGTAATACTCATCACTGACAGCTGTAGAAGCACACGGCATGCAAACTATGAAACAAAGCACTTTCCAAATCTTCCTGATGCTGTGATATATGGTTCCCTCCACTACTTTTTGTGATGTGATGGTATTGCAGTTACATATTGGTTCCTTCCCATACTTATTTTAACAGTCAAAACTCACACTTCACATTCTATACATAATGCAAAATTCACCTTGCCTAAAACCTTACTTCTGCAAGCTAGACATCTAATGCTCCCTGCACTTAAGAGAGAGAAGGCAGCAGCAGAATGTAATCTGTAATCTTCTCAGAAATTAGACAGACGAAGACACATATTCTAAATACTGGGAAATCTCCCCCTCAAGTAACAAAAAGCAGCCTAGAAAAACATCTTTGAGTAGTGACCAACTTGTAGATGTCTAAGTAGAACCAAGCAATCCCAACTTCAAGTACTCTAGTTTAAATATTTAAACATGAAATAATTCAGCCTGTGAACAGGTTGCAAACAACAGCACGAGAGCAACATCAGTTGACCAAAAAGAACCTTCAATGTTTCTCCCATAAAATGGGAGACAATAATAATACAATATTTTGCTGGAAGTGAAAACACTAAGCTTCAACAAATTGTAACTACTTCATTTTGAAGCCCACTGTCTAATCAGTAAGATAACTGATGAACACACGAGGCATGCAGCAGAAGCAGAAGTCCACAATGGACTGATTCATACAAATATTTAGAATGTCAGTAGATTCACATAAATTAAACATAGTTCAGAAAGATGAAGCTCTGTTCACAGAAGAACCATAAGCAGAACAGTTTTCTTCTTAATATCTAACAAGCAGCCATCCGCGACACTATTAGATAAAAGTGAGAGAATTTGGAGGAGAGGATTTAACATGCCTTTGTCTGCTCGAGATTTGCAGTGATCACATGAGAGTATTGCAGGACCTGGCTTTATAATTTGAGGATTACTTTTATATCAATGCAGTAACATGGCAAAGCGTTACCTGATGAAAATACTCATGAAACATAAAACACTGCTTGACAACTTAATAGAAATCAATGCAAGAGTTAAAAACCTAATCAAATTATATTCTAAGAGAGAATTTCAATCATCAGCTGTCCAAGAGAGAATGTGTTGGTTGAGTTTTTTCTTTCATGCTCCCTCATAGCAAGGACGGAATGGTTTTACTTCATACTTTTCAGAAAAATTAGTCAAACAGTGAAAAGAAGCAAGTCAGAAAAATCTGTGACACATCAATACAGGTATTATTATTTTTCTTCTTCGTTTAAATATCTGAATAGAACAATGCACTTACCACTGACATGCAAATTTCTCACTGTCTATTTCTACTATTCCTGGTGGTGGAGCAACGTGTGGTGCTCCTCTAGAGGCTGTGGGGAAGGAAAAAAAAAAAACATTTGCTGAATAAAGGAAATTATTTTCATTGTCACAACTTCCAATGGTACAGTTTCTCCTGTTTTTGTAAGAGGGTATTTCCAACTCAAGTAAGTCACAGAGGTGGCACAAGGCACACTACAGATTTGCTCCAATTTACCAAAGTCGAGCAGGCAGTTCTCCAGCTCCTAAGTTCAAACAAGTTTAACGTAAGGAATCTGTTGCAATATCATATCTAACTCCTTTTATTCACCCCTGTCTATTCCCTTAAGACACATTCTTTTCCAGCCGCCTTCACTGAGGTATCTGAACAAGCTCCAGAAACATAGGACATAAAAGTTAGTATGAAGGCTACTCCAAAAGTAATGCCTTCCATTTTATTATGGTGGCCCTGTGTTATGGTAGTAGAGGTTGAACCTTCACACCAGTATTCCATTATGTTGTTGCCACGTGACAGATGGCAGCAGAGGCGCTGTCTGACAAAATGGTGTCTGACATGAAGTGCATATGAGGTACAGTTGTCACTGAAAACCTTCACATGGAAAAAATGGCACCTAGTGACATTCATCAATACTTGTGAACATACAAGTAGACCAAACAATGGTTTTCAGCACAGCGAGGTGGTAGGTGGTGCACTTCAACTGCAACAACATGAAACACAAGCCATGTTCTAGATGGCCATGCAGATTTTTATACGTACAGCATGCAGGTTCTTGTTCATCGATGGCAAAAGCACATTACCAATGTTGGTAACCACTGAAAAAATAGTGTTCTGAGGCTGAGAATTTGCTTTATCAATTACTCTAACTGTGCTCTTTGAATTTGTTGTAACTTTCCTGGAAATAAACAGGAGGAGTTACTTTTGGAGTATCTACACATCTGTCACACTGATTCCTTCTCCATTTTTCTTCAGAATGAATACCTCTGTTTCATCTTGTGTGCACTTGAGGTATACTGTTCAGTGCTTTTATTAATAAAGACAGAATGAGATTTACATGTTTTCCCCACTGACTAATAATTGCTGTGTCATCAACTTGAAAAGGACTAGTACTTAAACCTAAAATAAAACTGCAATGGTTAATCCATAAAATTTAATTAATAGATAACGTCAATTAAGAAAACATTTTTAAAGCTTGAAATAATGCAATTATAATTGGGTTCACATCACAATAAGCTGTTTAGCAGCTTCAAATTAGGCACTCTGTATGCCTATCTTATCTCTGTAATTCGACCAAAAAGTTTACACTACTGACCAATAGTATTCTGTATAAAGTGCCATATAAAACAACTTGTTTCCATGATTTCCAGAGAACTAATGCAGAATGAATACCCTGTTTCAAATGAAAAAAGTTAAAATAGCTTGCATAAGTTTTCAGTAAGCTTTCATAACAGCAAAACAGGAAAATATTATTTGTTTTTTCACAACAGTTTTGGCTACCAAAGCTTTCAATTTTCTTTCTGAACAAATATCTGAGAAAGATGGCGTATTTTGTGTATAACACCACACTTATTTACATAACCCAATCAGAAACTTCCAAAGGACTACCTGTGCAGTCTGCTGTAGGGAGCCTGCTTTGGTAGGGGGGTGGACTAGATGATCTCTGGAGGTCCCTTCCAACCCCTACAATACTGATTCTGTGACAGAAATCACATCATATAGAAAACTCTGTAGAAGAGTATGTTTCCTTGTAGTGCTACTAACCTGTGATACCTGTTGCATGCGTCTGTGAAGAACCATGATCCATCATGGGCGGTCTGACATCAGGTACTCCTTGCTGGCTAACACATTGATGTTCAATGAGTTTTACAGCAGTAAGTGCATCAGGCCCAAACATTTGGATGTCCATAGAAACCAGACACACTAACGTATCTGAAGTATTAAACACAAAACCAAAAATTACATTAGGACAAAACAAGTGAGGCTAGGATGTACTGGCATGCCCTAAAATTGTCTTGTGTTGGAAGAAACCAAGCCTCTGCATGCTTCTGTAGATTTGTATGTAAGTTATTAATGGCATTTAAAAACTTCAGCTTACGTAGTTACTAGCATAATGAATTTATTGCTTACACAAAGAATTCTTTTAGTAAAATTTACCATTCAAATATCCATCACTAATCTCTCACTCATACACGCAGCACTTTTTTACCCACTGAACTTGCCATTTTCTGAAGTCTTTCTTCCAATGTAAGTGAGAATAGTACATCTTGTCTTGCTTCTCTCTTACCTATGCTCTTCTCTACTTTAGAAATCTTTGTGCAGGCCACTTCTCCCATTTCTGTAAGCATATATAGCACCTCAAGTGCTGAGATTACAAGCAGCACATCTGGTAGTGTGAGATGACATATGATCTCCTTGTAGGA
Source organism: Odontophorus gujanensis (assembly GCA_013399175.1). Taxonomy (NCBI): domain Eukaryota; kingdom Metazoa; phylum Chordata; class Aves; order Galliformes; family Odontophoridae; genus Odontophorus; species Odontophorus gujanensis. The sequence continues at coordinate 223,164 of VXAB01026661.1, read as the reverse complement.
CTCTTGATCCACATATTCACAGATTAAGACACCATTATCTTCAGCCTTACAAAGATTTGCCAAGATTTCCATGCCTGGAAAACAAGAACAAAACAGTTTAACAGCAGTAATTGCAATTCTAACATCACAACAAGAATAGCTTGATATCTTACCTCTCATTTTCAAAAATCTATCCCTTGACATGAGGCATTTTGTAACAGTGTGAAACATTAGATGAGTAGTTTTGAAATCAACAGGATCCAAGAGAAGCTGATAGTGAAAGAAAACAAAACAAAACAAAACAATGACTAACATTATGCATATCATACTACTAGTTCAAATACCTGCAAATGCATTCCAAAATACAAGACTCAAAAGTGTTCAAATGCAGCACAGCTTCATAACACGTACTTTCACAAAAGCAAAAACAAAAAAACTGAGAAGATTTTAATTTTAGCTAGTATTTTCAGCCCCCTCTTCCTTACCTACTCTGAAGTAGCAGTCTAATTTATATTTTCCTAAGAATACGTAAGATAAGCTTATTTCTGTAAAATCAATGGTATATTCAAATATTTGTGTCCAATAAAGAACAGAACTTGAGTACAAAGAGGTATTCCTTCCCAAAGGCTACCACAACCATGCATCCTGTTTCTATCCATTTCTGCTTCCTGATCAGATCTCTCAAGACACTGAGACACGTAACATCCTTTCTTATTCATGAGGAAGTGAATATATAGTAAATAAAAATAGCTTTTTCAGACAGTAGACCAATACTTCAAGTCTCCTTCCCTTCCCTGGTATCTAGCCATTTAAATTAAATTTACTTGTTTTATTTTAAAACAATACAGTACCCAAACATATCTACTCGTAAAATCTGTATGATTTATGCAGACAATGATGGCAGATAGAAACAGTGTATTTTATTACTTTCAAATCTCTCTGAAAAGAAAAGGATGTCTCACATCGTTCAGGCAGTATACTCAGGGCCGTGTGACTATCATACGAGTGTGCACTAAACGTGGCATAAAAGCATCTACCACCACCCTTCCCAGACATACGATTTTTAAATTAAAAATAAAGGAAGTACAAAGCAAATGAGCGTAGTGCACAGTCTGCAGAATGTAACTAATTTCCCTCCTCCCATCTGTAAAACTAAACTGAAAATTATCCAGTATGAACTCCCTGTATAGCTCCATGCCATTAGTCTTTTCCAAACAAGTCAATTTAAGCAAAATGATACACACACATTTGTATTTTCCTTTTGGCTGTTGGTATTTAACACATTAAGAGAATGATTTATTTACTGTTTCGTTCAATAATCAAGGAAAAGTAATTTATTTCATTAACATTAAAGTAAAACCTTTATCAAGTAATATTTTAATTATCCTGTTTGGAAGAACGTTACCTCTGCTGCTATATTTCCCAGCGTGTCAAGCCCCAACTGCCGTAGAGAAATAAAATGACTATGAGCAGAGAGTAGCAGGAACCGAAGACAAGTACGATTAGCTGCCAGAAGTTTAACATTTCCCTCTTCAAAAGAAAGATTACGTAAAATCACTGCGATCTGCAGTACCCGCTGCCCTTCAATATCATTAATGCCCAGTTTGCGAGGTGGATGAAATAAAGATTCCCAAATCCAATCTTCTGATGGAATATCTACAAAGTAAATAAATATATTTTAGTCCTTCCTTTACTCTATTTACAAACACATATCTTTTAATTTAGTCAAGATTTCTCACCTTGAGATTTGCTTCTGTCAGAAATTAGGTCACGTACTTCAATATCCTCAACAATATCCCTCCAAAACTGAAGAAAAAATTAGAAATACACTTAATTTTTAGTGGATTATATTTCTTGAAATTCTACTTTTATTTCCATTACTTTAAAATACCTTTGAATTGGAAAAAGATAATTCTTTCAAAATTCCTCAGTACTTTGAGTCTTAACTTATCTAACAATAACACAATTTCTCATTCATGGAAAGATACGCAAGATGTTTAATAGCTTGCATTTTGGAAGCTCTTTCTTTTATAAGCACCAGAAGTATGCACTCATGATGAACCAACTCTACCCTAGATCCATATTGGTGATACATATACTGAAACTACACAGACAGTTTTCCACAAAGAAATTCAGCAGTAAGTGAAAAAAAGTAGAATTCATTTCTGTTCTCTTCCTTCAAGCAGTGAAGTCCTAAGGAAGATGACCCCTCTTAATTTCAGTAAATCTCAGCTCCTGCCACAAGTCCAGCACTTAACATTTCTATCTGAAGAAATGTTAAAGTGCCTAAGTTTTCCACATCACCTTAAATCAATGAAAACAGAATCAACAGCCACCACCATCACCAGCCGTATTCATAAAGCAAACCAGAATGCTTCAGCGGACGAAAATTCAAATTGCTTTACAGATATATGGTCGATCTGCAAAATGGTTATGTTGCTAGAACTGCTGAAATATCAATCACTCAAGGGATCAAGTTTGCAAGCTAGTAAAATCATACTCTATTATATACAAATATATATATAAAATAATATATTCAAATGTACACGTTACAATAAGAACATAAACTTTCCTCTGACTAATGCATATATTCCCAACTCGCTAATGAAATACAGCTACTCTACTAGCTATGAACACAGAATAAAAGCACATATAAATCTCGATTAAAAAGAAAAGATGGTACATCCAGACAAACAGCAGCAGGAATTATGCTATGCAAATATAATTACTAAATTACAGCATTCATACCAAGCTTGACACTATTATCTTCATGAAAAAAATAGAATACTACAGATTTTCTAAATTGAAAAGAATTTTATTTTACACTGCAATGCCAATAAATGACATCCAAATGCTGTTTAGTAAAGAGGATTACTTGCACAGAAAGGATTATTACCTCATTTTAGTAAAGACAAGAAGAGCTACATAAAGTAACTTCCTATCGTTTGTGACAAACAGATTTTTCAAGTTAATTCTGAGGCCACCATGAATATTCAAAAAGATCAAGGGACGGAAGTAAAGTTTACAGAATGTACTTCATTTTGATCTGCCTTTCCTGAAACTTGTTCCATAAATGTTGCAAAGAGCACACAAAGATCTATCTCCTTGAAATGCATTAGTCAGTAAACACGTTCCTTTAGAATGCTTCCTTTTGGAAAAGCAATGAGGACAGTAAGCCTTCACATTCCACTGCTAAAGAAAAATTTTACAAGCTTTCGGATATCAGCTGTTTAATCAGTTAAGGATTTATTATTATTATTATTATTATTATTATTATTATTATTTCTTTTTAAGGAGTGAATACCATACAGAGATGCTGAAAGTCTTCAACTTTAACCCAAACCTCTTTGGAAGAGGATCAAGTCAAACACTGTCATGTAAAGACCACTGTCACACATTAAATGATAAAATAGCATCATCACGTTTTGCTAGCTGAATCCTCCAATAATCAACTTTTTGCCTCTCAATACTCAGCTTACAGTCAAAAATATAACATCTAAAATCTCAGGCAATAAATGCCTCAAACAAGAAAATTTTTCTATCTACATGGCAAATCACAGAATGGTATGGGTTGGAAGGAACCTTTTAAGATCATGTAGTTACAACTCCCCTGCTATCAGCAGGGACACCTCCCTCTAGACTAGGTTGCTCACAGCCCCATGAGAGGGCATTCACAACCTCACTGGGCAACCTGTTCCAGTGTCTCACCACCCTCATAGAAATTTTTTTTCTGATATCCAGTCATCTTGGACATGTTCTCAAAAGGATGGAAATTGAGGATATAAGCTTTTTGCAAACAAAGACACAACAGGTACTGTTGAAAGTAAAGCCTCACAGTCCTAATGTTAATTACAGAAATACATTTCTGGTTGAGTAGTCATCTCACCTAATTCTTGCAAAACAGTAACAGACCCCCCTACACGCTTGAACAACTGACAAACTCTCCTGTTCCTTAAGGAGCAGTCTGTACAACAATTCTAGCTATCAGGGGTCAAATAAGATTTTTTTTTTCCTCCCCCCCAGAAAAGTACAGAACACAGCTTCTTTCTGTAAGTTAAAATTTGAGAGATACCATGGTACCAAAGGAAGTTTACCTACAGTTATTTATCTGTTACTCTGAACTGTTTCATAATACAGTCTTATGAACAGAAAATGCTAACCACTTAAACTAGAGATTTTNGACGAAAATTCAAATTGCTTTACAGATATATGGTCGATCTGCAAAATGGTTATGTTGCTAGAACTGCTGAAATATCAATCACTCAAGGGATCAAGTTTGCAAGCTAGTAAAATCATACTCTATTATATACAAATATATATATAAAATAATATATTCAAATGTACACGTTACAATAAGAACATAAACTTTCCTCTGACTAATGCATATATTCCCAACTCGCTAATGAAATACAGCTACTCTACTAGCTATGAACACAGAATAAAAGCACATATAAATCTCGATTAAAAAGAAAAGATGGTACATCCAGACAAACAGCAGCAGGAATTATGCTATGCAAATATAATTACTAAATTACAGCATTCATACCAAGCTTGACACTATTATCTTCATGAAAAAAATAGAATACTACAGATTTTCTAAATTGAAAAGAATTTTATTTTACACTGCAATGCCAATAAATGACATCCAAATGCTGTTTAGTAAAGAGGATTACTTGCACAGAAAGGATTATTACCTCATTTTAGTAAAGACAAGAAGAGCTACATAAAGTAACTTCCTATCGTTTGTGACAAACAGATTTTTCAAGTTAATTCTGAGGCCACCATGAATATTCAAAAAGATCAAGGGACGGAAGTAAACTTTACAGAATGTACTTCATTTTGATCTGCCTTTCCTGAAACTTGTTCCATAAATGTTGCAAAGAGCACACAAAGATCTATCTCCTTGAAATGCATTAGTCAGTAAACACGTTCCTTTAGAATGCTTCCTTTTGGAAAAGCAATGAGGACAGTAAGCCTTCACATTCCACTGCTAAAGAAAAATTTTACAAGCTTTCGGATATCAGCTGTTTAATCAGTTAAGGATTTATTATTATTATTATTATTATTATTATTATTATTATTTCTTTTTAAGGAGTGAATACCATACAGAGATGCTGAAAGTCTTCAACTTTAACCCAAACCTCTTTGGAAGAGGATCAAGTCAAACACTGTCATGTAAAGACCACTGTCACACATTAAATGATAAAATAGCATCATCACGTTTTGCTAGCTGAATCCTCCAATAATCAACTTTTTGCCTCTCAATACTCAGCTTACAGTCAAAAATATAACATCTAAAATCTCAGGCAATAAATGCCTCAAACAAGAAAATTTTTCTATCTACATGGCAAATCACAGAATGGTATGGGTTGGAAGGAACCTTTTAAGATCATGTAGTTACAACTCCCCTGCTATCAGCAGGGACACCTCCCTCTAGACTAGGTTGCTCACAGCCCCATGAGAGGGCATTCACAACCTCACTGGGCAACCTGTTCCAGTGTCTCACCACCCTCATAGAAATTTTTTTTCTGATATCCAGTCATCTTGGACATGTTCTCAAAAGGATGGAAATTGAGGATATAAGCTTTTTGCAAACAAAGACACAACAGGTACTGTTGAAAGTAAAGCCTCACAGTCCTAATGTTAATTACAGAAATACATTTCTGGTTGAGTAGTCATCTCACCTAATTCTTGCAAAACAGTAACAGACCCCCCTACACGCTTGAACAACTGACAAACTCTCCTGTTCCTTAAGGAGCAGTCTGTACAACAATTCTAGCTATCAGGGGTCAAATAAGATTTTTTTTTTCCTCCCCCCCAGAAAAGTACAGAACACAGCTTCTTTCTGTAAGTTAAAATTTGAGAGATACCATGGTACCAAAGGAAGTTTACCTACAGTTATTTATCTGTTACTCTGAACTGTTTCATATTACAGTCTTATGAACAGAAAATGCTAACCACTTAAACTAGAGATTTTTGTGCCTCAGGATTACCTAGAACATACACATAATCCCTGTAACGTACTCAAAGCACACCAGAAGATCATGTGTGCCCCACCATCTCAGCTCCTCCATATCCAAGAAATCTGTAGGTCTCTTATAGCTCTAAAGGAGGAGAACCTGGAGGATTAGACATGAACATACAGACAACATAATTTCAAAATCTATGACGTTTTCTTCTTTCATGTTTATTTCTGCATACACCATCACTGTGGATGTTAATGCTCAGTGAGCACTCTTTTATTATAATACTCACTTCATCTAATCATTCATGTAAATAAGGCAGAAGAGCTTGTTTCTACATAGTGTATGGAAAAGAACTACACTGATTCACTCTTGATATAATCCCAACAGCCTTGCAGATGATTCACCAGAGTGATTAGGGAAATGCTATCACAACCAGAAGGTCGGCAGTAAGTAATCTCTGGTTCTAGAACCAATTGGGCTCTGGACTAGGAGAATATTCATTTATTGTATCGATTAATACAGAGACATGAATATTAGTCTGTTCAGATACACAAACACTCATATTTTCTTGGAGAAGGTAATAAATAAACAAAAACTCTGTAAACATGATGTCACATCTTCCATTCAACAGGCCAGTAACTTAAACAGCTTAACTAACCAGTAACATGTTCAAAAATTCAAGCACATAAGCTAAAACCTACGACATCTGGTAATTAACATAGCAATTTCAGAGACGGACAGCTAACTGTAGAAAGGACAGGATTTTCCAGGACTCTAGTTGTTGACAAGTGTTTTGCAACAAATCCTGAATGTACAGATGGAAGCTTGATATTTTTTAATCACCATTCTGAGCTCCAATACACCTGAAGGCTTTACCCTAGACAGTCGAGATCTGCTCTTCTACAATTACAAAAAACTTTTTTTTTTTTTTTTTTTAAAGAAGAAAAAAGAACAGTATAGAAAAAAAGCATGTAAACAAAGAATAGCATCTTGTTCTGAAAGTTATCCCCCAGGACACTTGTGAAATACAGATATTTCCATATTTCCATATCTAAATCAGACTTTCACATTGGAATCAAGTGTGCTGCTAGTAAACAATCAGGGGAGGAAAAAAAAAAAAAAAAACAAGAAAAAGAAACCGCCCTTCCTCTAACACACTAGGGTTACCTCAGTGTTTGCCATTGTGTATACCTGAGTAAAGGTGTTGAGACATCTTAAGTTCAGAGTGAGATTGCAGCCTCTATTCCTTCTCTTTACACGGGAAGAGGGTCCTAAATCACCTTTTTTGGATTTAAGCAGACTGGCTTGATTGCTCTCAGTCCATTCAACATTTGTTTCCTGCCTAAGCAGGAAAGATCCCTGAAAAGAATGGGGGGGAGCAGAGAATGACAAGGTGGAAAACAGAATTACATGATCTACATACAATGTTTGAGATCCACCTGTGAGAAAAGAGAAATATAAAACATGCCAGCTTTTTTATTTTCCCAAAGAAAAGGCAAAAGTGGAAAAGGATGGGCTACATCAAGCTGTCTGGGTGCTCATTGTAAAAAAATATGGGGGCAAGAAAGCAAACATCACAAGAAGTTTTTCTCCCTTACTATAAACTGTGGATACTGCAGTTTGATACTACATACAAACAGAAATGAACATTAAGTAAAAATGTAGCTCTTTTTAACATTTATTCCTATAAAGATATTTTAGTTTGCTATATAATTTGAATATAAAGCTAAAACTTGGAAGCAAACAAGTAACACTTGACTATGTGACATCCAGATGGCAAGAGATAAGGGCCAAGAGTTAAGGAACTTGATTCACATGCACGATCTGATTACTGTCAACAGACAAGTTCCTCTGGAAAAAGATGTACAAGATTACACAGAATTCAGTGAAAATCAGATTAACTAATTTTCTGTCCATAAAAAACAATGGACATGTAGCCCACAAATCATGTAATGTAGCAGTAATCACGACTACTTATTGTCCAAGAAAAATAGTACAGCAAGTGGAGCCAAGTCTGCGCTTAACAGCTTGATGGATCACTAAGAGAGAGAAGGGAGACGTCTGAAAAGTCTTTCAGGCATTTGCATTTGTAATGATCACTCTCTCTCTCTCTCTCTGTACACATTATATGAGTCAGACTCAAAGAATAAATGCACAGTTAAGTTAACTTTAAACTTATAAGAAGAAGAGAGGACAACAAAATAACAACTTAAAAAAAAAAAAAAGAAGAAAACTGGAGAAATAAAGCATTATGCAGAGCAATAAAGAAAGCACAAAAATTGCATGAGAATGGACTTTGGCATTCCACAGCCAAGAACTTAAATAAGGGCATACTGTCATTCCAAATAACTAGAGGTTTACGCTTAATGGCCAGGAAGCCTCAAAGGGAGCAAAAGCAACAAACTAACACAACTATAAAGGAAAACAGCAGACATAATTACAATGATACTCAAATTCTGACAATTAATGGAACAGAGGTTGAGTACGTATTCATTTTCAAGATATTTGATTTAGGTTAGAGGGAAGCACTGTACAAAGTGAGAAATTATCCAGAACTACATTAAAACTGAAATTACAAGAAAAAATAGTTTGGGAAATTGGTAATGCAATGAGAATTGTTAAAATAATAATAATTAAAAAAATGGATTCTAAGTTTAGTATTAAATAAAGAAATACACCACTTTTCACCTTTACCTTCAACATGACTTTTAAGCGGTGTTAGAGGATACAGCTAAAGACGTATATCCCTTTGTCAGTATGACATTATCAAACGAGTAAACTGTTCTGAAAAATTCATGATACTATTGACCATTTACAAAGCTTCACAAAAATCAATGACAGCTTACCATGAACTGAGAAAAATGAAGTGGTTATATATAGAAAAAATAGAGCAGCAGAAATAAAACGTTGAACGCACAGACATTTCTGCTTGCTCCTAAAATGCTGACTAAGGTAGATGATGGATAAAATTTCACCTTTTTTGAACAGTAATTTAAAAATACTAGTATGATTAGGAGAACAAAAGAAAAATAAAGTTTAATTTAGGCAAATGTCAATTTGTTCTAAAAACCATTCAAGTGATTTTTTTAATACATAATTCTGTAAATACCACGAACACAAGCACAAAGAGGTTGAAATGCAGAAACTAAAACCTCCTGTACAATCCAAAGTTTGATGCTTAAGTTCATGTATTCTAATAAGTAGAAGCACCTTAGAAAAAAGTTAAATCAGTAATTGTAGCCACACAGATGACACATGAAACGTTCCAAACCTTTGATCACTTCTATTTTGTACACTGCATTTGAAAAGCCATTCTCAGCTAACTAAGATTAGGAGTTCAGTTTTGGGTTTTTTGCATAAAACAGACATACTAACACTTAAATTAACATTTGTTTACCAACAACACAAATTATTGCTTCCTCTATGAATCCTGAATTTAAGCTCAAGAATTATTTTCCCAAAAGTTTCAAGATTTCTAGTACTTCTCTGCAAAACAAAACCAAAAGACCAAAGTCCAACAAATGAAACAAACACTGATGTCTAAGGATAATGTTTACAAGCTAAACAGAATTTCTATCAACAAACATTTTTAGCTTGGCACTTATAAATTTGAGACATAGCACTTTCTGTTCATCTCTACCCTTTCTGTGTTCATGCTATCACAATGCTCTTAATTCATAATTCTGCACTTTTCCTCTCCCCTCTGAGAATTCACTTTTGTTTTTATCTTTACAGAAGTTCTAATCTGCTGCCATTACTGTAGAGAAACAAACTGGAATGATGTCTACAAAACCAAATGAACATCCGGCAGTAAAAGAGAAACAAGCTGTAAAGAACTGTGAGAAAGGTAATGTGAATAGTGAAAGGAGGGAGCACATACTCAATAACCATTTTACTAACCTTAAAGGTATAAAAAGCAAATTTAAAAAACAGATGCACCATATCTAGCATGCCAATCAAATATCTCCATTCTGTACAAGGAAGTTCCCATAGTACATTCTGTTTTCTGTTTTAACACATTCCCAGTGGCAATATAAAATAAAGGACTTTCAGTAGAGTGGTCAAACAAATGCTTAAAGTAAGATGTCATGAAAAATCTGGATTACTGGCGTTAGACATATTTTTAGATGTGATGGTAAGTTTCTAACATGCTTTCAGAAGTATTTAACTACAGGGTGGTACTATACATATGTTTAATGCTCAAGAATAAACCTTGGAGAGTATCCAAGTTTGTTATTAGTAAATCTTACTGCAGCTATAGTGGTTCTACTTAACACTCTCGTTAAAAACATTTATCAGAACCATCTGTCTTTATTTGTCACAATTACTTAGATTTATATAATTAATGAACATATATTAAATTAGAATCCTGTGCGTTTACAGATCTAAATGTAGTACTTGTTGCTCCTTGAGAGTAGCAACATTCTGTGACAGTGTAGGGTGAACTCAAAACAGAAGTGCTAAGTGCTTTAGAAAATAAAAAAAATAAAGAACCCCACAACTAAATGTATTCCAGACACAGTTCTCAGTGGAAAAGAAAACAAATATTATGAAGCATCATTTTTATTTTTCTCTTCAGCACACTTGAAGTGCTTTTTCACGTTCACATACTAACAAAAACTAATGCTTACCTTTGTTGTTGTTGTTAACTTTATATAGGAAATAATTCTTAGGAAATCTATTCATTGCTATTTCATCAATATTTATCATTTCACTAACCCTACAGTAGTCCAACTTTTCCCAAAATTGAGTTACGTAAAAATGAAAGAGAAGACAAATGGAAAGACCTCCTAACAAATATTTCTGTATATTAAGACACTGGCAAGATATTTAAATACACAAAAAGATTAAGAAATTGGGCAGAAAAATGACTACCAATCTGTAAATAACTCAGCAGCCCACTTTTTCACATTTTCATGCAATAAAAGCCATAAATTAGCAAAATACACTTTAATATGGCTTTCTTCTATTTCAGTCACACAATTTTTCACCTGAAATTCTGTTAAGGAAGTTGCTGTATATCACAGTAAATGTGCTGAAATGTCAACCTTCTTTCAACTACAGTACATTTTCAGGCTCAAAATATTCATCTAGAATAAGGAGCAAGCATTTACGCAAAGCAGCTTCTCTTACATTTTTAACCTCATTTTGCTACTAATACAATACGTCACGCCCTCTAGTGGAAACACAAAAACGTCTTGTGCAAAAACATTAACTGAAACAAGCATACATCTCTAACAATAAAATTGCCTTATCTTCTTGTGTCATGGCCCCTGTATTCACAATTCAGAATGTATCTGTTGTGTCTGTTTTTGCTGGTGGGTTTTTTGTTTTTTTTTTCCTGATCACAGCAGTTCTAAATATTTCCCTTTATTTTTTTTTATCCTACTAAGTATGTAGGATAGCTTTCACACAATAGCTCTTACAAATTGAAACATGGAACCATTTACCTACATCTTTTTTTTTTTTTTTTCCCTAACTACTTTTCTTCCTGATTATCTCAACATTTTATGACAACATGTTACTTAGCATTCTACTTTATTTCAATGAAAGGAATAAAGTTGGGTAATTCAAGACACATGTGCTAGTACACCTTTTTCCTCTTTTTAAAGGATTTGAGACCCATCATATGCAGTTTAAAATATTAATATTCTTAAAATTACCTTAACAAAATCTCTATCAGTTTTCTCCTTCCATTCTTCTCCAAATACAGCAGAAAATGATCCTAAAGCTTTAAGCATAAAAAGCAGAATTCAGTAAAAAAAAAGATTTGAACATTTTAACTTCTTTACTAATCCACAAACTAAATAAAGATTCAACAACACTACATTATAACAACACTATATTCTAGAATCTCATTGTCCTTCTAAGAACGCTGTACAAAATTGAATAAACCTCCTGAAATTTTTCAAGTCATTTAACTAACCACTACTGCAGTTTTACAGTTTAAACAGAGAATAACTAGGAGAACTGATTAGTTTATGAATTCCAAAATAAATAAATAAAAACCATGGGAAAATTCCCCATAGCTCTTTTCAAGAAGAGAAGCATTCAGTTTTTAACCTCACATGAACAACTCTTTTCCATGTACCCAGTATAAGCTGTAAATACTTTTTTAGTAGTCAAGTAAATTTCCACTACTGTTATTTTTTTGAAGAACGGAACCAAAGCAGTGATAGTTTGACAGTACTCATCTGAAAGCCAATATTTAATGAGGAGGTCTAATCAGTGCTCTTGGATGTTTAATGGAGTCAGTACCACAGATTTTCTAACCATCACCACTTGCAAGTAGCAGAAAAGATTCAGTCTATGTAGAACAAAGCTTTGTCTTGCAATAAACTAATGGCAGGTAAAGCTACACTTTTTTTGTTTTATTTTATGTTTTGGGTTGAAATGTTTCAGTGTTTTTAAGCAAAATGCAACAAGGCTCATTTCCAACACTATCTCAGCTTTCAATTTTTACTGAACCCAAACCAGGGCTTTACACAGCATTTCATACTGTACATACTATACAGGCATCTCAAACCTCTGGGACTGTCCCACTACATGCAATACAACCGTCATTTCAAACTACTGAAGTGTTGGAGAAGGAGCTGAAAACGCATTTTTCTTGTTACCTAGAAACACTGCATTATAAATATTATTATCATTGTTGTTAATACCTTAATTATAGACAAGCCAAGACTAAAACGCACATTCACTTCAAATAAAATTAATCAGTTATCGTTTACACCTGAAATTACTGTGACAGTATTTTCACAGTTTGCTATTACAGATTTCATTGAATCACATAACTTGACAATTTACCTTCAATATTTATAACATAAAAGCTTCATGCTCAGAAGTATGTGAACATCACCCCTCCTTTCCCCAGTCTGTCTTAAATAGTCTTCTTAATGCTGCTAGGACACTTAGAAGAAGTAATCTCTAGAGCCATCAGTAAGATAAAAATGAAGCTTTCCCCAGGGAAAGAAAAGAGCAAGCCCCATTCCATGCTTGCCACTCCTTCATTATTGTCACTCAAATATTTTTCAATGTAAGTAGTAGAAGTACAGGCCAGCTATGGACTGCACTAAGCCTGCACTCAGAACTTGAGAAAACACTGTCTACTTCTGCAAAGTCCTAGAAATCGTGAAATAACAGTATAAAATTTGACTATTACAAATTCCTAAATCCGTGAAAGTTTCATCGGAGGAACAATGAGTGATAACAAACTCAAAAAATGTAGAGAGCAAGCATCCTTGAAACTATTAATGTGGAGGACTAAGTTTCATTTTCTTGAAAGTTCTTGTAATTGGGCTAGATGAAGATATTGACAGACCAGTATCCAACCGATCTGAATTGAAATGAAGGGCATAAGCATGAAGTCAGAAACATAAGAGAGAAGTCAGAAAACACTAATACAACATTGAGGGGAAAAAAAGCTACAGATCATTATGTCAAAACATTCATGATACTAAAAAATTAAAAAAATAAAAAATAAATCAGTATACAGTGTCTAACATGGAGTCTTCCCCAGAATCTTAAAACTAAGTCTCTGACAAACCATATTATGTTTGCGCTTGCACATGCAAAGCATATTTACGCTCAACAGATACACATGATCATCTGTGGTAGCAGCCAAACATTCTTAGCTAAAAATGTTCATTTCATCCATTTACTATAGTAAAAAAAAAAGTTACATAAAAACAGTAACTACTTCCTCTCCATCGCTACGAGATAGGATATAACGCTTTTATGAGTTTAGGATGGTTGAGGGTAATCTATTTCTTTTTTTTTCCTTCTTTTCTCCTTTCTACCCCCTTCCCTGACAGAAAGACAGACAAGCAATTAACAAGGAACAACTTGTCATGGAAGCCACATTGAACATTCTGAACAGAAGAATATATTTCACATACTGACAAAATTTTTGTATGTTGATGTTGACTCCCTTTAAAAACTGAAGTGTTAATACATTAACTATTTCTTATCCTTTGAGATTTGTTCTCTGAATTTCACTACCCTTGAATACAAAGTGCCAGGATAAGAACTTGGTGGGTCAGTTTTCAGGGCAATCTTTGTTTAATTTTTTATTGGTCACTGCCGCTAGGAAAGAATTATAAAAAATCAGCATGGTCCTATGAATTCAGAAGAAAGTAGAAATGTGCTATAAGAAATGGAAATCCAATGCTGCAAATCTGAGCTGTACCAATAAAAGACTAATTCTCAATTTTCACTGAATTGTTAAATAACACCTTTCCAAGTTATCTAACTTAAAAGAGTATTTGCAGTGTTCCAAGTCTGATATAAACAATAACTGAGAAAGAGGTATATAAAAAAAATGTAAAAAAGAACTAGATATAGGTATACTAGAGTGTAACAGATTACAAAGAATTTGATTACTAAGGGTTGTGAAAAAAGCAATAAATAGGTATTGACTCAAAACACTGTCACATACTTACTGTCATCGAATACCCCGGCATTAGCAAGCAGTAAAGTGATGATTTTAGGGTCCTTTTCAAGCTGCATGACATGCTTGCTTTCATTTGAAAGAAGAGTACATACATTAATTGCAAAATCCACTTCATTTGGGAGTCCAGATAACAGTGAAAGCACCAATTTATTATAGTCATTTGGTGAGTTAAAGTCCATAGACAAACCATAGCTTTGACGAAGGTAATCTAAGTAAGAAAAAAAAATTAAAACAAGGTTTTCATAGCTAAACTAATTTTCAAATGATATTTTCTCCAAAATTTTTATGCTTGATACATAGTTTAAAAAAATATATTGTACTTCTATGGTATTGCTTTTTCAGTATTCAATTTATTTTCCCCATTTGCCTTTGATCAAAACTCTGAAAACGTGCTGCCTAATTGTATACTTTCCTAGTTAGATATTAATGCCTTCCATACCTCCAGAATGCAATACTGCAATACATTCTTCCAAAGAAAAGCTTTGAAAACGCAAACTTTAATTAAAGCAGAATAGAATTGTAATACAATATGAAGTTACTGTCTACACAACGAATTACCCACCCATCCCACAGAGTCCATGAGATGTGCTTATTGGTTTTTTTTTCCGAGATACTTCAGTCTACGATTTACAATGGGGTTGATTCTCGTTTCTTATGAATGAGTTTTATTCCTCAGATTTTAAAGCTCAGATAATCCTATGCTCAACTCAGACATTTGGCTCTTCAGCAAAATGACTGAAGCAATGGAAACAAAATGTGTGAATTTTCAAGGTATGTTGTTTCAAGACATAACTTCAGTCCTGCTAATTAAAAGAAGAAGCATTTGGAAAGCGTAATGGTTTACAGATTCTCATTCTACTGCGGCTCACAGTGGAAAGCTTTTTGATGCATTAAATAAAGAACCAGAATGACCTACAGATTTAATGATTTTAATATTCTTATAAATTTAATTATACACTATTACTGTAGCTTGTACTAAAATAGTTGGAAAAAAAGTTAAAAAACAAATCTCAAAAATTTACCTGACACACTGTGTTGCTGGTAGTTATAGGAAGTTGGGATTGCACCAATGGGAAGTTGTGGCTTTGGATTGCCTGGTTGTACCTCCTCATCCTCCTCCCCAAAATGATGGACTTTTTCATACTTTTCTAGATAACTGGAATAAAAAAAATTTAAAAAGATTTTCAATATATATTAACTAAACCCTTCACATCTCCCATGAACTGAACTGTCAAAGGAAACAAAGTATACAAACGTGGAGATTTACAAAACAATGGTCAAATGATATAAAACATATGGTATAAGACATGAATCAGACTGACAATAGATGATACAAAAAACAGAGACGTGGAATTTTGGCTTTAGATATCAAATACCTTCACAAATCTCAGCAACAATTCATAACTAAATCACAACCCACTGAGTTTTCTTGTCACTAAGTCCATTTTTGCAAAGCCAGTTTTTACTCTGCTACGCTAAATAATTACTCTGTACAGTTTACCAATACCCTTACTGAGGTTAAGTCCAGAAAAACAATTCCTTCCTTTTTCCTGACCTAAAGAAAAACAGTGCACCAAATTCTATCTATTACGCAAGATGAAGAGAGTTAAGATTTACTGCAGGCAGTGATTCAAGGTCAGAAATTGAGCCACAGCTGCAACTAATGACTATTAGAAATCCCTTTAAATCCTTTTGGAAAAATGCTGATGTACTTTACACAGTGATAGATTATCCCGGAGTGGTCTGCAAGCACAGAAGCTACATATACATCAAAATCAAATAGCTAATCGGCTCAGTAAATTAATTATCTCAACTTAGTTATTCTAGCATTATAAACTGTAACTTTTTGAACTTACAACATTCCAGAATATGAAGACAGCATGACCACAGTGGCCCTAATTTTGCAGACATGTAGCTATGACATCTCTAATGAAATCATTCCAGTGTTACCTACATTTGGAAGCTTTCAACTTGTTGAAAAACAACATCAAGTCAATTAAATGGTACTCAAAATACTACATAATCAGGAGATCATTCAAAATGTTTATCTTCTCATTTGTACACACTAAAAATATTTAACATCTTAGGATATAAAAAAAACATTTTTATATAATTTTTGTCAGTAGACACTGAAGCCACTAACAGTGAATCAGAGTAATTTTAAACATTTATCTAAAGAAAACGATATTCTTGATGACCTTCAGAGAATGTTCAGTATGCATTATTATTTCATGAAATGAAGCATCAGTTTCATGACCATGCTCTTAACATGTTAGCAAATTTCAGAAGGAAGAGGAAAATTTCAGTTAGTAAGCTACAGTAAACATATCACTGTACCTCATGCTAATATGGTTTGTGTCTCACTGGTGCTTATGATATTCAAAGTATATATACATGTTACTGTCACGTGCCCTCTGTTAATAAGTCAGCAGCAATCTTCACTGTACAATTATTTGTTTTTAGAGATTCAATGGAATACAAACCATACTTAACTGCAGTTGTTTTTTTTTTTAATTTAAACCAGAAATTATCATTTATACTACTTATATCCCACTTTCACATCTCATAAAGAACCAAAGTCCCACAAAACTAAGTTGTTTACAACTGACAACATTTCCCTACTCAAAGGATTTTAAATATAAATCCTATTTTTTTCCCACTTCTTTATCCTCTCATCTCACTTCTTTCCCTACTCTTAAATCAGAAATCCAAAGATTAAGATCAAATGCAATTCATAGGTTCTGTATGGCAAAAGACAATCATAAGCATATGAGTATCAGTGATAGTACTCCAAAGAAAGTGGAAAATAAAAAAACTTCATCTGCACCTAAATAATTTTATTTTTTGTAACAATAAAACAGTCACCTGGAGAGCCTAAGAACTAAGTAATAACATTACTGTGAGAACTTAATCATTTTATGAGAATTTTTAATAAAAGCAGTTAACACGAATAGTACTTATGTACGTATAAAGTAATTTAAAACTGAATTACTAGGAGGGGCCACTGCAACCCAACGGAGAATAAGCCAGGCCAACCACAACAGTGCAGTGGTTCCCTAGCTGCCTTCCATGACATGAGCCAGAAGGCCAGCAACTTCAAAGGCTCTGTATAGCTGTGGGGGACCCTTCTTGCATCCCCCTAGGGAAACCTGCATCCTCTGCTCCCTTTTCTTCTGAGTGTCTGCATACCAATACACACAGCATGGGGAACAAATGGAAAGAATTAATGTGCGGTCACAGGGCCATGATCTCACTGCAGTCACGGAGACATGGCTGGGACAGCTCGCAAGACTGGAATGCTGTTACCGATGGCTATGTACTTTTTAGGAAAGACAGATCAGCAAGCCGAGGCAGTGAAGCTGCTCCTTATGAGAGAAACTGGAATGTAACAGGCTCTGCCTAGGTATGAATGACAAACAAGTGGAAAGCCTATGGGTGAGATTAAGGGCCAGGCAAATGGGTAGCACACTGCGGGTGTTTCCTATCAGCTGCCCGAACAGGAGGAGAAGCTGATGAGGCCTTCCCACACCCTTGCGATCACAGGCACCAGTTCTCACGGGAGGCTTCAATAACCTTCACAGTTTCTGGAGAAGCAATGCTGCCAGGTACGTACAGTTCAGAAGGTTCCTACAGTATGCTGATAACTTTCTGATGCAGGTGGTGAAGGAGCCAGCAAGGAGAGGTGTGCTGTGCAACCTTGTTCTTACAAAGTACTGGTTGGAGATGTGAAAGAACACTGGGAGCAGCCTTGGATGCAGCAACCATGAGATAGCAGAGTTCAGGATCTTACACAGAAGAAACAAGGCAATAAGTAGGATTGCAAAACTGGACTTCAGGGGAACCAATGGGACCTCTTCAAGGACCCACTTGGATATATTCCATGGGTGAGAGCACTGGGAGGTAAGTGGGCCTGGGAGAGCTGTTAGGCATTCAAGCATCACTACTTCCAAGATAGACGCATCCTGGAGAGTAAGAAATCAGGCATAGGTGTGATGATGACCAACATGGATGAGTAAAGAGCTCATGGAAAAACTCAAACAGAAGGAAAAAAATCTACAGAATGTGGAAACAGAGTCTGGTCACTTGAGAAGAATACAGGAATGTTGTCAAGACATGCAGGAGTGCAACAAGGAATGCTAAGGCCCACCTGGAATTGAATCTGGTGAGGGAGGGCAAGACAACAAGAAAGGCTTTTCAAATGTGTAATAGCAAAAGAAAGACTAGGGAAAATGCAGGTCTGATGCTGACTGAGGTGGGTGCCCTTATAACTGAGGACACTGAGACACCAACGTTACTGAGAGCCTTCTTTGCTTCAGACAGTTTAAAAATAGTGAAGTGACATAAAGCCAACACTGTGAAATATAACTGATAAAACACTTGACGCAGCATAGCCAAACTTTCAAGTGTACGGTCAGAAATGGTGCAAAACATAATCTTATGAGTCCCAAGACATCATGTGCTCTAAAGCATCTGGTTTCTCAGCATTAAGCACACAGCAATCCTAACACAGATACAGAACTGTTCCCTAGAATCAAACACTCAGCTCCAATTTTGAGAGCTTGATAACCACAACTTTAAATCTGAAATGTGTCTTATTCCCTCAGTGACAGTAGCAAATAGTTAAAGCTCTTACTATGTTAAATCTGTATTAATCTATGTACATCACATACTGACCAGCATCTTTTCCCTTTTCAGATCAGCCTGAAGCCAGAAATATTTTATAAGTGTGAACAAAAAACAAAAATACGCCAGTAGCTTATGTATTCTGACAGGTGAAATTCTTAGCTGTCTGCATTAGTGGTTGGTATTTTATGAAAACTGAATTCAGGAAAAAGAACACAATTCTGCAGGATTCTGAACTATGTGCAAAGCTAAAAACACTCAAGATCACAGTATGGCCCAAAATGATCTTTGAAAGACTTAACAGTTTTAAACACTGGTCACTGCAAAAGTCTAGCTGGAAAAGACTCCAAACAGTTCAGTAAATCACTGAGTCCATCATCATTACCACTGTGCTTTGACTGAAGGAGTCTGCACTTTAATTGAAGTGACCAACACTGAAAGACAATTTCTCTTGTATTTACACATACATGAATGCTTTGTCTTGTACTCCTCCGAGACCAACAAAAACAACTGAACTTAAGGAAAAGACACAGCAAAGAAAAATACAGGTTTCACAAAGTCCTGGACCACATTAATCAAGTCCACGAGTAAGCCTCATCCATCTGAAACTACAAAGATATATATATTTCATAATAATCAAGACATAAAGTAGTTTCAATGGACTACTTGACTTTCCCTCCTGACCATCCCATCTCTAACTCCGCAAAGTGTGAACATTTAGCAAATGAGAACTCCAGGTTGGCCTTCTGCTAGTTTATCAAACTGAACAAGGGTTAGATGAACACTACGCTGAAGCAGAGGAAATACAGGCATAACAGCTAAGCATGTGCACATACCATTTTACCAATGGCAGAAGCTACACTGCCTTAGCTTGTCTAACGAGACTCCAGGAGTGCTGTGGCTGGATCAAATTTCCTCATATCTGTTGGCCCAAGTCAAAACCTGAGCTTAGCATAAAGCACTTTCACTGCTGAAAGTAAGATTTCCTAAGAATATTTAACAAAAGCAAATAAAAATCCCTACAGAGAAACACATACAGTTCTCTATTAAAATACAGTACGTTCATAATCACCTTTGTTTGGACTTGTCCATTTGGTCAAGAATGAACAGCTATTTAAGTTTTTTTGTTTTTTTTTTTTAAAAAGCCTGTATTCCAGAATAATTCACTTTGTTCCATGTTTTCAAGTTCAAATACTGAACCTTATGCTTTTTATTAAAGCCATGTCCCAGCAGAGTTGAGCAATGTGAATATCCTTGATGTACTCCTCTGTTAATACCTCCTTTATTAAAATGTGTAAAAGCAACTCTGTCAAACACAGGCATTCTGAAATTTTCAAGATCTCATCCCCTTTTTCCCACCAAAAGCAAATAACTGCCCTGTTTCCAACTCTATTTGACTACCAATGTGGAGGTACTTAGAAAAATGTTATAGGTGTGTATAAATTAAAAGACCTTTGCAAACTAAAAGGATTTTTTTTTTGGTGTTAACAATTCTCAACATTACCATGTCTTATTTTATAGGAAAACAGGACTCAATCAACCTAAAGGGATGATCTACTTTTTCACTAAGCCTAAGCATGCACCAACTTCATCCTTGTAAACTCTCAGCTCCTTTAGCTGTCATTCAGTTTACTGAAGTTCCATGTCTTCACAGAACATTCTCTCTTTTATAACTCAGCTACCTTACTGTGGGAAAAAAAAAAAAAAAAAACCTTAAAAACACGAAGGCTAAAATGTTTGGGTTTTTTTTCCCCTATCATTTTTCTTGCCTTACACCTATCACAATCTCTTATCCATTTGAAGATCACGCTAGTTCAGAGGGAAGACGTCTTACTATTTATGAATCCATGAAGTTTAACAACACCGTATTACTGAATTTCAGCTATAAGAACCAGACCATAATAGCCTGACTTTGTATGATACTTTAATGCTACATAAGCACTGACTGTTTACAGACAACTGCACAGACCTCAATCCCTCAAACCCTCCTTTTGTTTACTGCAGAAAGAATGACCTGGAATTTTAGCGTGGAGGAGAAGCTTTGTAAATTAGCTTATAAATGAGCTTTACTAGTCTTAAATACTAATCTTACCAGTCTGGCATACAGCTACTGTACAAACAGTACAATACTTAACCATAAAGACAGGTCTTGCTTCTAAAATGTAAGACATTTAAGTTTAATAAAATGAGCTTTTCTATTACTGAAAAACAGCTGTGCAAAAGCCCATAAATTATGATCAGCTATTTACAGAAGTCTAATGCCACGTTTCAAAACAACTTGCAACTGTAGCTATAGACCAGAAACATGCAGTTCAATCTCAGAGATTTTAGAGAGTCAGAATGCATCCCTCATTTGGCAAAGTTCCAGGTAGTACATAACAATACAGGTCTCAATTTTCTGATCCTCTCTTCTTTTAATTTCAATTCCAATGAATTATTAGCCTCTGAAAGATGCAGCTAATATGTAAAAAAAAAAAAAAACAAACTAAAGCAACTAAATAGATGAAGGACCAGAAGGAAATGACTAATAAAATGAGCAATTTATATAGGGTATAAAATTTTAATTGGCATCTGAGACAGAAACAAAGTACTACATTGAAGCATTGGTGGTAATGGAATAATGATGAAACCTGCCTCCTGTACACATACCGAAAGGCTCCGTACTGCCAGCACGTGATGTCTTAAATTGACATCAGCCCAGTGAACACACGATCCAAAATATTCAAGAAACTGAAACGCAATAGCAATTTACAACCCACTACCTCCTGTCAGCTCGGATCATGCCTCCATTCTGAGAGACTTCTGTTTTTAAAAGTAAGTCTGGTGAACAGCTAGATCTAGACAATATGCAAAGTACTTTGCTGCAGGAAAATACACGGGCAACCAAAGACCTGTGGAAGATGGCTAATTTTAAAGGGCAAGACATTTAAATGCTTTCTGAAAACCTGGCTCCTCTAAGGATCCAATGAGTTGGATATCAAGAGATAACATTATCTGGAAAAATCGAAGTCACATCTTACACATTCTGTTCCTGTCACAGAACTTCATTTTGTTTCATTCCAGTCAACGAAAAAATAATAATAAAAAAAATTCAAATGAAAAGAATTCTGCACTACAGCTAATAGCATGCAGAATTTATTATCAACAGTAGTCCTGAACTGGGGCACGGTCAATTTGCCATGTGTGACAAACAGCAAAGATGGCATCAACTATTACAGCCCAACAATCAATTCATTAGCTCTACATTCAGCTGAAAGAAAAGCAGGTGCTATTCCACTGGAGATCTCTTCCTGGTCTTTCCTAATCAATTTGTGGTGCTAGTTAAAGGCTGCAACATTCAGAGTACACGGTGAAGCCTGGTGCCATGCTCTGGATGGAAACGTCTGCTGCCTCAAGTCACGTCTGACACACTCCGTCATCTCACGCAAGTTCCTTCATAAAACTTGTCATGAGAGAGTTAAGTGTACTAGTTCCTAGAAATGCTTAACTCCAGATTCTACTCACACTTTCAGCACACATCACCAAGCTGCCTCAAACTTGATCCCGTAGCTACGAGAGTGCTGCCACTGGCACCATCAACTTTTTCAGAACTTTCTCCTCGACTCAACAGTCAGGAATTTCGATCCAAGTTACATGCTAGCAACTGAATCCTTCAAAATAATGTTTGTGTATTTTCCAACTTCATTTCGCATGAACTCAGAAACAGAGTATCTCACTCAAAAAGCAGCACCCAGCAAACCGTTCCTCATGTAGCAGTTGCTCATTGACTGCACAGTTGATGCCTGGGTCTTTGTGAGTACCTAGTAAGACTGGCTGACAAATCAAGACCTTCACACTGTACTTGGCCAGCTAGACAGCTGAACAGCAAACCCCAGCATTCGTGCTTTTCAAGCATCTGGCCTGCTGCTCTCCCAGCTGGCAGCAGCACGCTGTTCCCCACTCTGTTCCCATGCAGCCCCATCTGACTGCACGTATCGCCTTGTGCCTGCGGCTCCGGCCTCTGCCCTACACCCCTCCTGCATGTGCTGGGCCAACCACGAGCAAAGCGGGGAAAGCCTCATTCCCATGAAACAGTGCCTCAGACTTTCCAATAGATCCACACATAAACAATGATTGCACGCACTGGCATTTAAATGCATTAACAATGTTTTGTAACACAGGTTATGTAAGATTACGTGACAGATGGTCCAATTTGTGCTTCGCTTGAAATCTGGTTAAGAAATTTGTGTCCTATCAAGAAGCTTTTGCAGACAGAAGAAAACCATATACACGCCTTAATGAACTTCTGCATCTGCTAAGGAAGGATGGATTACCTAGTGTTACAAAAAGAAGGGTAGAATTCATGAGCAATCTATAAAGTTTCACTTTATTAGACATTGCAATGACAGGAAAAAGGTAACATGCAATGCTTTGAAGTTAAAAAAACAAAACCAAAAACACTCTCAAGTCACTGAAAATGGTCTTAATATCTATGGGATATTATTTTATATTATTTTATGCTTTAATACTAATAATGCTTTAATTTAGGAGGAAGATAATAAATGATATACACTGACTAGATGAAGCGTGTATGCTGGAGTGCAAATTCAAGAGATAAGGGCAGTTGGGGTGGGAAGGGAACAAAACAAAAGAGAAAACCTCTATCTGCAGAAACCACATTACCAGGACTTCCAGCTGATTCTGCACAAACAGTGCAGAACAGACAGCAGGAGAAGATGACTTATTTCCAATGCCTCAAAGTTAGGAGGAAGTCTGTGCTGCTAAAGTAGTGGGAGAAGAGGGAAAGTAGTACTGAAATAAAAGGCAAAAGCTTCATTCACCATGAAGTTCTGTTAGCCAAGGTAGTAGCTGAAGGCAAAAGTCAGACCTCTTGCTACTTCCACATTCCTTTAACTTTCCTCTAACTCTTCTTAAATCCTGCCACGCCTGCTGTGCAAGTTGGCAGGACTGCATGGGAAAGTGTCCACACAGTAATGACAGTGGCCCAGCAGACAAAGTCTTCACACTTAAGCAGCTATGTTCTGGTCTACTCCACTGTAATCAGCACTAAAATGTCTCAAACACTCACTTTTTTGTAATCCTTCAGTTCCGGGTTTCTTTCATTTCTACGTATGTTTAAACTAAGCTGAGTCTCCTTGTGAACCACTGCTGCAGTCCACAGTTACCTTCCAGGAGTAACTTTTCTCCTGCATTCTCACCGTTTGGCAGTAAGTATTCTAAGCCAGCAACACCTCTTACTGCTTCAGCAGCTGTTTCACTAGAGGTGACAGGCTCTGTATCCAGGAATATCTGAGCTGTGCCATTCTTAATAGTATTAATTCTTCAGTCTACTTCTGGGAATTAACTTTCCAACAAAGACCTACTCATCTTACTAATTTTATAGTCATTCTGTTGCCTCCTAGGATGACAGCTCATCAAGCCTGTCAAGTGTGACAGTAGTCCGCGATTAGTCTTTAAGCAAAATATCAGAATCCTCAAGATTTTTTTGCTATATCCATAAAAACAATCAATCTGCAGCACTAAGATTTACGGACAGTGCCTGAATCTGACCAGAAAAGATGCACAATGATGAATTGTACCACGCAGCAGGAATCGTCGGGAAATGATAACTAAGCATCAAGACTTGCACAAAGCAGGTCATAGTAACGTAATGTCACTGCACACCCACCAGCTCTCTACAAGTAACCACAGATTGGCAGTTGTACAGAGAATGGCCTGAAATACTCAATGCCACCATGTTGTGAAAGTCTCTGCAACAGTTCTCAGTGTTCCTGTACTCAGAACAGCACCGGTAGGAATGTAAGAGATTATTGCCACGCTAAAGATATATTTTAATACAATAATAATGTATTCAACTCAACATAGCTTACTACACAGCATTAGTTATACACAGAATGCCTTATAACACAAAGTTAGCGTGGAATGTAAAAACTTGTGTTCAGTGAACACTATTGAGGTCACTAAGTCATGTCAAAGCAAACACAAAAACAGAAGCTGGCTACGTATATGCCTTCTTTCACAGTCACATCTTTGGATGCGGCAGTGTTTGGACTACAACCTGTATATTTATCTACTACATGTATTCAAGGAGGAAATAGTCTTTTTAAATATATGTATAAAGAATACATATTATGAGAAAAAAAATTTAGAACAGCAACGATCACTCCTACACAGTGCAGTAACTTACAGCAATTCTGAAAGCTGGAGGCTTACATTAAAAAGAAAGTTTTGTGTTTTGTTGAATTTTAATCTTAAAAAAAAATTAAAAAAAATACTAAAGCTATAAAAATCTAATACATACTTTGCGTAGCTCACAAAATTAAAAAAAAAAAAAACTATCTACCATACAATGGATTTTGACCACAGCCACATATGAAACAATGAAGTTACAGAACTATTCCCGAAGACGAGCAACTACGACCATAAACACATTTTAATGTAAATGCCTTTACACTCTTAATGTAGATGGTGTACCAATGCATGCAACTTTCTGAATGGTGAAAATAAGTACTGAGAATAACACTGAATGGAAGACCTATCGACTGTATAAAGCTATGTAGGTTATATGTGAGTATTCCACAGTAAGAGGAAGGCTAGGGAGAATTTCCATCCCCTGTTGGATGCAGAGGGGAACACGGTGACCAAGGAACAGGACAAGGCCGAGGCCCTCTCTGCCTCAATCTTTAATAGAAAGACTAGTTGCTCCATGGCCACACAGCCCCTTGTGCTGGAAGACAGGGATGGAGCCTGTTTTGCAGGGGGGCTGGACTCGATGATCTCAAGAGGTCCCTTCCAACACCTACAATTCTGTGATTTAATTAGTTAAATAAAGAGAAATATATGCAGTGTNAACTATCTACCATACAATGGATTTTGACCACAGCCACATATGAAACAATGAAGTTACAGAACTATTCCCGAAGACGAGCAACTACGACCATAAACACATTTTAATGTAAATGCCTTTACACTCTTAATGTAGATGGTGTACCAATGCATGCAACTTTCTGAATGGTGAAAATAAGTACTGAGAATAACACTGAATGGAAGACCTATCGACTGTATAAAGCTATGTAGGTTATATGTGAGTATTCCACAGTAAGAGGAAGGCTAGGGAGAATTTCCATCCCCTGTTGGATGCAGAGGGGAACACGGTGACCAAGGAACAGGACAAGGCCGAGGCCCTCTCTGCCTCAATCTTTAATAGAAAGACTAGTTGCTCCATGGCCACACAGCCCCTTGTGCTGGAAGACAGGGATGGAGCCTGTTTTGCAGGGGGGCTGGACTCGATGATCTCAAGAGGTCCCTTCCAACACCTACAATTCTGTGATTTAATTAGTTAAATAAAGAGAAATATATGCAGTGTAAATAGGTATTAATCATTTGCCAACAGCTACTGGTGCCTATTATTTAACTACTACAAAATTAAAATTAGAAGAAAATATTTTTGCTGTTTTCACCCCCTCAGTGCAAAAGAAGAAAGAAATGATGCATGTTACAACAGCGCAACTTATTACATTCTGTCAGTGCCTTGCCTGAAGAGTTGTTACTGATGGGAAAATTTCTGTGCTAATTTAGTCTCAACTTTTTCCCAAAATGTAGAAAGAAAACTATGCACAATTATGGATGTGATTTCCCCATTGTCTTCAGTTCAGAGTTTCATCACCTAATATCAAAATGATAGATGGTATTTGTACAACAAAACTAAGAAGGATTCTCAAGGATTTCCCCCCCCCATGTCAGGAATAAGTGCCCTAACTTTTCTGCCCGCTAGCCAATAAATAAAATTGCACCAAAATAATGCCCTGGAAAGAATTTATCCTACTGAAGATTTCCAGTTCTCTGAGTTTCTCTCAATCACTTACAAATAATATTGATATATTTAGTTTTACAGAAGGTAATAAGTACTGCTATTGTCTTGGCTATCCAGAATAAATTTCTCTATGAAGGCACCATCTAGCAAAATATCATGCCAGAAGAATGTTCTCACATCACATACTTACAATTACACACTTACTCAAAACACTACAGTAAAGTGGACTTATCCCATGTGCAAGGGCTTCCTCAGTTCTTTCCAAATGCCAATACATTTCTTGCACGTGTTTCCAATATTTGGGAACATTACATTTTTGAAATGGCAGTGAAAAGACAAAAATACTTGTTTGACTTAAAACAGTATGAGGAAAAATAAGTATTTCTTCATGCTTGCATATTTCATTATAACGATGCCAACATAAATGCTGGTTATTCTCAGCAGTTTCTAGAATGAGGCTCCGAAATCCAAACACTGCACGGCCAAAGGAGCACTGTAAGCACTGGAAAGTGGTCCTTTCTCCCTGGTTCTTTCTGTCTCCCTCTCTTCACTCTGCTACATTTAAGTGCTACTTTGTAAGCGAGGTAGATAGGTCTCCAGTAGGAAGCCAGTTAATTGGAAGGACACTATACAAGGGAACAGCTAATTGGATGTATAAATTATGTGAAAACAGCGGTCTAGAAGAAGGTGCTCTGGATTCCCAGCAATTGCTCTATCCATGAAAATAAACGTTTCCACACTACTTCTTCCTGTCTGTTCAGCAGATACTAAGGAAACCATAAAACACAGAATAAAAAAATTGAATTAGTTGATTTCTATTGTGCACAGGAGATTTTTTTTTTTTAATTTAATGAATCTACAAGTTATATAAAATACATCACTACACTGATTTTTCTGTAACTTCATTGTTAGAATCAGCACGTATTCAGCCATTGTGCTTCTCCATCTTCATGCTATGAATTGTATTTTTCCTGCAATTAAATCCATTCACAATTTCTCACATGCAGACCACATAATCAAAGCAAATGTACTAGCTCACGTTTCTATTTATGTAGTTAGCCAAACAAAAATATGAAAATTAATTAATTCTTGATCATTATACCAGCTGGATCAAATATTCATTCAAAATATAAGAGCAGAATTAAAAAAAAAAAAATTCTGATCAAGAAAATCCTGATAGGATTCTGCACAATAGGAACACAAATACCTTAAGTTCTATGTGAAGAGGAAAAAGCTGTATGGGAAGTGAGTCCCTTCTTTGACTCAAGATCTTACCAGAAATTAGTTAGTAAAGAAGAATGCAATCTGGCCTGCAGAAAAACATTCAACTTAAAAATATCTGTATGACTGAAACACAAACATATCCAGACTGAAACTAAAACAATGACTAATTTTAAGATCTTTTGATCAAGAAGCACCAACATAGTGCTACAGGGCTCGTTAAGCATCCCAGAGTATTCTGAGAACACAGCCGTGTACAAATTAGAAATGATGATAAAGACGTAACGTATTGATTTTGCTGTCTAAACATGTAAAAGCTACACATCTGTACTAAAATAAACATTGCTGTGAGCACTCCCATGCATGGAAATGAGCTGCCTGTGCTGTGAAATTGAAAGAGAAGGACCTGGAACGACTTCTCCAGGCCAATTAGCTGTCTCCCAAACACTTAAAGGCGGCTATTCTCAGGAGTAGATTCAGATATAGCTACTCTGGGTTTTAGGGCTAAGCGTACGGACATGAACTGTTTTGTGTCAGCTAATATGGAGTTCTTATAGGGGTAAGCACTGAATGCTTCATGGACAGCCTCTGACAGTACAAAACGGAGAAGCTGAAAGACAGATAGTGTTATTCCTCAGTAAATTTTAAAGGTGTCAATGACATAATGAACATGAAGAAACTGTAAGCATTTGTGCTTTGGTTTGTATAACTACAAAGAAATTAGAACATATACACGGATAAAAGGGAAAGAACAAAAGGGTGTGATGAAAACAGATAAAGCCCAGAGACAGACATTCTGTTGGGAAGTATCTGTCTGAGGCACTAAAGATTATCACAGTAAATCTCTTTTAAGGCAAAAGGATAATAAATTTTGAATATTTTTTGTTTAAAAACAAGCAAACAAACAAAAGAAAACCCTACATTTGTCTAGCACAACAGCATTCCCATTGAGTAATTAGAAGCATGTAGTAAAGATACTCAAACAGTAAACTGAGTAGACAGAGATTAAGAATGTGTAAAGTGTACTGGAAGATAAATTATCTTTTACAGGAAGGTTAAAAAATTTAATATAGTATTAATAGCATTCAAATATTAAGTATTAGAAATGGTACTGAGTCCCTGCTGGTGGTCTGGGGTTTAGAGGAGATAAGACCTGATCCTCACTGTGGATTGACCGGGCTTTTCATATCATGTAAATCCAGTACAGCTTATCGCATTCCTGTTATTTTGAATGGAAATAATTCGAGGGAAGAGTTCTGAGGTTGAGAGAAGGTACACTGAGACCGAAAAAAGTTCAGTAAAAGTTCAGTTGGAACCACAAATTCACATTACTATAGATTAAATAACAAATAAGAAAGTACACATTTTATGTTCAGTAATCTAAACGTTACCTCCCACCCCCAAGTCCTTTTACAACACCATACACAGATGACAAATAGCACTAAATGCTACACACACTGCCACACACAGTCCAATAATGAAATCAGAATATATTGCATTATGTAGTTCGGATATTTCAGAGGTGAACAACATTCTTCTAGTGTTTAAATTATATATATATATGTATTCCTGGACATTAAATTACAAGGAAATACAAATTGTAACTAAAGCTACCCATTTAAACATAGTCCTTCCATGACCCAGACCGCAACAGTTTGAAGGTAAACAGCCTTCCTCAATGCCTGGGACTTCTTTGCAGCATTCAGTATTGCTGGCCTTGAGACAAGTCAAATCTTTGGTATGAGAAGTTGGCTAAGGTTCAAAAAATGCTCTCTGGAATGAGCATCCACAGCTAGCTGTCAGGAAACCGTGCCTCTGACTCTACTCTGATTTCTGAGATCCCAGAAGGAACAACTCTCTCTTGGGTTTATGCTCTATCAGCATGCAGACACAGATACATGACTAAGGTGACATGCCCACTGTGTCTTCCAGTGCTTCAGTCCATGTTCCCTACTTCCCCATCATCACACATTTCTACCTTTGTTTTGCATTTTTCACTGCACTGTCTTTGTAATGTAAGAGCATCTAACAGATAATACACACCCTGCTGAAACTAAAATGAAGTCTCGTGGCATGCTGGTAGGCAGAGGGAAGCACTGTAAGTCATTATTTTTTTACTGAGAAGTTCCATACACAGAACTAGATCATGTAGTATGCAGATTAGAAGCACTCCTGCTTTCTTGACTGTGCTGACCTCCACATGCATCCGAACAATGCTGTGCATCATCTCTTATCAGCACGGAACGGCTCTGTACTATTTGCTCCTAATGACCTGATTTGTTAATTATACTTTCTTCCACTCTTCCTCTCAGCAACACACAACATCTGACAAAACAACACCAGTTTTTATAAAACCTAGCAAAAATTTATCAGTAGCGTGCTTGCACAGAAAACAGCCAACTGATGTTACCTTCCAGCTAAGACCAAAATAATTGATATTTGTTTTTAAATATTCAGCATTTTGAGAGCAGCCCCCCCCAGTAACACCTAAGCTCTGGACATGCCCATCATTCTTCAGTGCAACTTCCTTCCCAGAGATAAAATCAGCTGTACAAACAAGCAGACTTTCTCCGAGGTAAATTTCAAAGAGGAAAAGAGGAACACATCTGCAGTATATTCTGCACATCTGTAATGTTATGCCTTCCAATTGCTGAGGAAAACAATTAAATCCTTCAGCAGTATAAAAAGTATTAACCCAGCAATAACATCCAACCCTCAGAGAGAATGACATGCATACTGTGCGCTCTAAAAACAAAGTTTAAGTGCTCAGACATCACACTCTGATGATGGCACTAATTCTAGAACTTAAGCTGACGCTTAAGAAAACTTAAACAACTTCCAAAAATTCAGCTTTCACTTTGTCTATGATATATGAGAAACTTAAAATCCACTCAGCAACAAAAGAAATTAGGGGGGGAAAAGTGTTTTGCCTGTTTCCTATTTGGCTTTTCTGAGAATCTCTCCAACACTGAGTTCTCCCTTCCCACATTTCCTTCTATTAAGTAACAATTCCTCATCACCAACACCATTTTTCATTTCTTTTTTCCATTTTCTGTAGGTGCAGCCTAGAGCAGTGGATATTTCCAGCAGCTGTACTGTGCCACTGCAGCTATTCCTGTCATGTTCGTATCCTTGTGGACACCTACACTGAAAACAGCTCAGGTCTTGCTCATTTCCATCACCAAAAAATCAGGAAAGTTAGGAGGAAAAAACTTTCCAGTGCTGCTTTTTTAAGGACTCGGAAGCACAACATTTCACTTCCATTTTTAACTGCTTTAATGGAAATCAGACTCTGAATGAGCTGATTTTTGTTTCCCATCTGTTCCAGGGGTTAATAATAATGCCTGTGAGTATAAGAACAGAATGCTTAGAAGTGTAAATACACAGTAATTGCGATGAAATCAACACAGTCATCTTAGGTTTTCACTTAAACAAAAATTCCTTCAAGATAACTAAGACCAAAGATCTGACATAATATTTATTATGGCCCACTTCAGAAAAAGCACATCATTTGTACTTCAAATACCACAATATCCAACATGCAGTGGTATGTCAGATACAGTTCTCTCACATTCAGGTGTCTTATACAGCCAAAAACGGAACAACACAGGAACTCAAGTGTTCACAACATCTTTTTGACTGTACAGTTCCTAGTGGAAGTAAGAACCGAACACGTGAATTGCCTAGTAAGGGCAGGTTTCCTTTTCTTTGACATCTTCTGCTTGCCCCTCCGAGAAGGTAAACACCAGAGTTAGATAACAAATTTCTCAACTCTATTTATAGAGGTTTTTTTACTTATTTAACAGTAAAACAGTACTACAGTTATTTCAGTTCTTCACTACTCCTTGCCTGTTTCCAAGCATGCAAACACCTTTCCAAGGCAGAAGTGGAAAGGGAATGAGCACAATCCTGTCATGACTAAGTTCTAAAATGAGCCATTCTAGAAACATAGGTGTACTTGAAGCTGAAAAAAATTCCTTGATGAACCACTTCATAATATTACTTTTTTTAAGTACAAATAAAAGTACAATAAAACACCACTAATTAAAACAAAATCAAAGAGATGGAGTCCCCAAAATAAGAACAATTCCACACAACATTTGAATAACAACACAACAGCACCAATAAGATGCAGCTCATGTCAGTGAAGTGGTGTTAGCATGCTTGTTTCATTAAACTAGGTTAATCACTCCCATTACTTAAGAGCTGGAAAAGCATTTAAACCTATGGCTGGCCTCCCTCAGAGCAATCATGTTACTATTTTCAAATTTTACATCCCACCATGGTGGTGTTAGTTGTCATGTTCTGATGGGTTCCTATGGCAGTACCTGTACCAGCACATTTCCATTAACAAGAAAAAAAATAAGTAACTGTGTTGTGCACAAATAAGAAGCATTGTTTAAGAAGCAAGATAGAATGAAACCAATTCACCAAAAAGCGGAAGGGTATTTCTATTTCCTAGGTGTTTGGTGGGTTTTTCTTGTTTGTTTGTTTGGACTAATATTAATATACAAGAAGCAGAACTTCAAATTCCTCCTCAATATTTTACTTTTTAATTTCACCTACACATCATCGGGATACAGCATGTAATAGTCTAAACACATTCTGTTCAGTGTGCATGTGCCTGCAAACACAGAGGTATCCCCCACTAAATGGAACAATTTCATCCATAAATTCACAAGATTTTGCACCGAGAATCTTGAAATGCACAGAACATCCTTTTCTAAACTCAGTTGGCAAATTTAATAATAAATACAAAATAAAATAGTTATGTTCTTTATTTAAAACATGTGCAGACTGGGTATTTAAAAGTTGGTTGCTCCTTTATAATGCTGAAAAAATGAAAACAATCTAAAATACAAAATGCACCAAGCCTTAGACTTGTACTCAGAGCTTCAAAGCTATGTAAGGACACAAACAAGGAGGTGTGTGCCAACTTATATTTCACAAGCACATAAACACCTAGGCACATACTTCCCTGATCTCTATGCAAGTCCATCACCCAACCCATTGAATGTAGTACAGTGTTATTGTAAGATGCTACTTAGCAACTCTCTGTATCATCAAATTGGAAATTGGACTCTGACAACAAGGAACAATAAGTTGCCATTACACTCAAAACTTCTCAGAACTTGACTGAAATACTGAAAATTTTCTAGTAAATAAGACATGTCTTTCAGTGTTTTCTAACAGAAAACATTAGGATTCTTGAAAAAGTAGGAGGAGGGGGAGATGGTTGTTGCATTGTGTGGTGCTCAAATATCTGTGACCATGCACTGTATCACTGGACAAAGAAACACCATGCCAGGTCAGGTCACCAGCACAGAACCACTGGAGCCACCGCAGCAGCGACCGCCCTTTGCAGGACGTCAGTGCACCCATCTCTGCTTAGGACACCCAATCCTGCAGCAGCCAGTATCAGCTGGGCCAGCTCGACAGCTCACTTCAGCTGTGTGAACTAACCTGGCTGATCCTGCCTGCAGCAGAGCAGGAATGTTGGCAATGAACTGCTCAGCTAACCCTGCTACAACAATTCTGAATGCCAATAGAAACAGGCAGCAAACAGCTGAGAATGGTTCTGAATGCTTTTAAACCAGTAACTTCTGTTTCATGAAGCTATCTAACACTAACAGCTAAAATAAACTGTCTGCTGTCTGACTATAACCAGCAAGGTATTTACAAAGATTCTTCAGGCAAGCAAGCACGACCAGGAGCAGTAATGATCAGCCAGGCCAGACCCAGTTGCTGATGGAGCCAGAAGAAGCTTGCCTGTGCCTGAAGAGCAAAGGCTGCCTTGCAATTCCAAGCTACCACAGCAAACAATTGTAGTTAAACTTTAAGAGACAGTTGCTTTAGAAGTCATTTTTCTCAACTAGTCTGAAATTCACATCTTACATAAGCTCTGTTGAATTAACCTTGGCCAATACAAATACAGGCTGGAGCCAGTAATTCAGTCCCAGCACCACTTGAGCAAGTTGCCCTCTGTCTTAATTGCTAAAGAAAAATGTAACTGAGGTTTTTGTTCATTTGCTTTAAATGGACCAGGGGTTCTAAGTAATATTGCAAACTGCCTGCACATTTATTCCAGGTAGCTTTCCTTTGGGAAAGGACATGGAAAAAGTTATTAAATATTTTTAAAAGCATCCTGGGAGCAGGAGCATACCAGATGGACTGCAATGAACACATGCAAGAAAGCCAGGCAGTGTGTTTCCAGGCAGTGTGTTTGTACAACACATGGAGGGCTTAAAAACAACATGCTGGAGCCATTATAAGGAAGAGATTGGTTTTAAAAAGAAAATAAAGTACCTTTTGAACTGTATGTATCAAGTCACAGTTTATCAAAACAATCTCATGCGTAAGTATTTTGTTGTGATACAAATGGAAGATACAAGAATTTGAAAAGAGATTTAAGACTGGGAGAACTCTACACTCTCTTCCTCTGTAACACCTTAGGCTTGTAACAAAGGGGAAAGAATATCAAGGAAACAAATCAAAAATTACAGAAAACCAGATTCAATGTAAGAATAATGAGTGTCAAAGAGCAAAGGGCGAGAGAGAACCGAGCAGGATGGTTACAGGCAGCATGCACAGCAGCAAAGGGAACCAGCATGGACTGGCACACAGAGCACGGCTTGCACTACTACATAGAGCAGCTGATCCAGCATGCTACGAACCAACAGGATATGAAGGAGTGAAACTAAATGAGGGAAGATTACAAATTCTAACAGTAGACTGGAGGAAAAAAAAGTAATTTCCCTCCCAGGCACTTAGAAAATACTATAATGGTGTAATAAAGTTATCAAGTGGAGGTGAGCACCACATTTCCCTCTTCTTTCTCCAGCACCATTAGTGGTTACCTCTTAAAAGTTACAAACTAGTTCCATTCCACTAAAAAAACTCATGAAATTGAAAAATAAAGACTACAATGACAGTCATACTAAAAACAGCGGGCTAAGACCTGGCAAACGCTAGGATTAGGATTGTTTTGCCATAGGCTAGCTGGCTTTGTGCAAGTTACTTAGCTTTTATGTGATGTCAGTAAGAAGAGGACAGTAAAATAGAGTACTCTGTGATATACGGAAGTCCTAAAGGAGCTCAGGTTTGCTCAACTGGAGAAGCAGACTGAAAATAAATCTAAATGACAAAAAAAAAAAATGTCTGATAAAACGAACCTCTGAATCTTTTCAGGTTTGGGTAGTGACAAATCAGGCCGATGATAAAAACTAGTTAACAGTGATTCCAAGTACACCTCCTACCCCTCTACAACATCAAATACAATCGTATCAAAAGTAAAGTTTCACAAGTACCTGTTCAGCAAGTGTATCTTTGCACTATTGCTGGGCCTTCCCAGCATTCCTGTCCTGCCCTGCATTCCCCCAGCACAGCCTTCTGCCACTCAGCACTCCAAGGATGTGTGGGGCTACACAGTGAACATCATCTAGGCAAGACCTTTCCAAGTTGTTTTTATAATAATTACAGGGGAGCAGTAGAATATCTCACAGCATATTTTCTCTCTACTCCCTTCTTGCCCCAGAAAAGGTAAAAGGGTCAAAGGATTTCTGGGAATTTTTCTTCAGTCTGTCTATGAGTTTAAGCTTGTCTTATCCTGGATTTGTTTTTTTCCATGAAGAAATCAAAAAGTTTTAAGTGTAAACATGATGAAAATATATTGTTTAAATCCAGACTGATAGCTGGTTACTGAAATTAGGAAGTGATTATAGCCAATTTAAGTCATTTCACAGTGCAACAAACAACTCTGTTATCAGAACAGTGGTTACATCATTCCTGCACTGGTGCTGTCTGTGTCATGAGAGCATGACTAGTCCAAAGGGGTACATAAAGAAACTGAAAATATTATTGTCTTATTTTTAGCCACGTACGCATCAGAATGATGTAACACTATTAAATACTGATATCCATTTACAAAGAAAAAAAAAGAAGTGAACATTACAAAGGCAGTTTTGACTTGCTATATTACAAACGCATCAATGGCATGGCGCTCATTTTTGTGAGGAAAAAGCATGTTAGCAATGCAGAAAGATATACAGTATGGTATGCTGCTGTAATGTACAGTTAAACGCTATTGCAAGAGAGCTTCACATCTGTTTGACCTCACACTGGGCTAAGATCACAATAAAGCCTGTGGTTAATCTAGTGACAGAGGACTACGGCCATCTAAAGAGCTTTTTCAATAACAAAATGAAAAATAACAACTTAACATTTGGTAAAAAGGTTTCAAATTAGAAACATGCCACACAATGTGACCCTTACCATGATGTTAACACAGTCAAAGTTAAATTGAATGCGTAATCCCAGGATCCTCCACTTTCCTCCAAAATGTCAAATCTCTTAATACTACCCAGGTCTGTTTCCCTAGAGATTCATCTGTGCCACACCTGCAAATTACCTGACTTAGAAATGACTACTTGAAGACCTGTCTATCCAACTAGACTGCCTGGCCCTTTCGCAATTAGAGTTTCAAACTGCACTGTTCAGGAGGTATCAAACTGCACTGGCTGAGATTAGGCACACTGTACTATAATACATGCAAATACACTTGTCAGCTCCTGACGTGAGTTTTAGCATTAGGTTGAGCAAACTAGCATAAGGTTCTGGCAGACATGCACCAGCAGATAGAAATCAGACAATAGAAGCTGTCACCACCCAGCCTCCTGCCCCTCCTTTTTGATAAATGCAGCTGCTCCTAAAGGAAGGCAGCTGCTCCACTCCTGAATCAGCTCATGAATCACTGCTGCTCTCAGCCCAACATCTTCAAGGCAGACTGGAATCAGAGACGATTTTACCTGAAAATAGGTGGCTCGTGACCTGATTCATGAGAACATCTGACATCATCAGCTGGAAAGTGGGACAAGTGTAAC
Source organism: Odontophorus gujanensis (assembly GCA_013399175.1). Lineage (NCBI taxonomy): Eukaryota > Metazoa > Chordata > Aves > Galliformes > Odontophoridae > Odontophorus > Odontophorus gujanensis. The sequence continues at coordinate 186,231 of VXAB01026661.1, read as the reverse complement.
GTGACAGATTCGTAACAGCAACAGCTTCGGCCATTTGATTTCCATCTATCACTGTGTGATAGAACCAACAGCCTCCTGAGTCTGCTCAGAAAAGGTCCCACCACTATTAATGTGAACTGTATGCCAACAACATGGTCTGAGTTTTATGCAGCGTGTAAAACATATGTGGTGTAATATGTGTAAGTTGTCCACAAAGTCAGATATTATTTTAAATTATTTGAACACGAACAAAAAAAGCACTCAAGAAATGCTACCTGCAAAGAGGCTGCAGCCAGCTCACTGTCTCCAACACTTTCACCTACAATTCCTACTACAATTCTGCCTTGTCAAGGTAGGAAATAACAGCAACTACAGCTGTAGTTCCTTGCAAATGTACTTCCTTGAACCTCCTTTTCCACACGGGAGGTGTCACAGCCCTGGAGGGACGACTGTTCTCAGGCTGCACAACTACCACCTGCACACAGCCAGGCTGCCCATGCAGCAACTAAATGCAGAGGCAAACACTGCTAATTCAGCACAGGCCACAAATTCAGGCAGAAGCATAGGGCAGGACAGGAGCTTTGATGTTTCCAAGTTAGACTGTGTGCAAAACCTATACCTATGGTTTCAACAGCAGCCTACAGGGCGATTCACCTTGGACTGTGGTAGGAGAGGGAGGAGAAAGAAGATGAGTTAACCAGTTTATTAAAGCATGACCAGGATCCAATCTAAAGATATCGCTTCCTCAGCATCAGCTTACTGACAGCCTGACACATACTTACACTGGTTTTTGATATAATGGTGTTTTCTCAACTATTTTGGGTTTTTTTTTGTGTTTTTTTTTACTATTGTTATTATTATTTACATTGATAGAGCCAGTGAATGCTGCCATTAAAAAAATAGTAATTTATAACCATATACTTATTCCTATCAAGCTTCACAGGGCCTTTGAAAGATCACACAGTTTACATTGGTTTTATCACAGTGTAACACAACTAGAAGATAGCAATATCAAATTAAACACAAGCTGATGTAGGTACATCTCACATTTAAACTTCCTTAAAGATATTTTATTTTGATTCAAGCAAAGGATTTAGACCCTTGGCATTCCTTTAATGGTGTGTAAACCTTTAATCGGGTTTAGCTTTCTACTGTCTCGCTATTTTTAGATCCATTCCTTACACAGCTTGACTTCGTTAGTTCAAAACAAAACAAAAACCCTAACACAATTTAGGAATTTACAGAGATCACATCAATTAGCAGATGGAGCTAATATTAGGCAACACTTCTATTTATTAACTAGCCTTAAAAATCACTGACTGTTGTACCTCCGACAGTTTTGCCTCAGTACTGCCTGATAGCTAGAAATGTAGCAAAACCTTTGTCCTTTTTTGAGTCTTTTGAGTTCAAGCATAAGTAAAAGCCTGTATACAGAAATCCAGACAGCAAGAGTTTTCATACTTATCTTTTTCTTTTTTCTTTTTCTTTTTTTTAACCTACTAAACCTGGAGAACACAGATCCAGAGGAAAATAAGCAAATTCAGCTGCAGTTGCTATGTTGATACTTTACCCTGGCAAAGCATTACTGCTCCCTCTGGTGTCTGACTGACCCTGTGCCAAACCATTTCAATACAAAAAGATGGACGAAAACCAAATAACATACGTAATTTCAAAAGTGCATAGATGTGCATAACAAAGCAAAATTGCACATGAATACAACACAAGTTTTTTTCACAGCACAGTGGTTGAATTAGAAGAACTTCAGGTCCTAAGAGTGCTGAAAAGCTACACAAAGGAGGATACGACTCCAGAGCCAGAAGTTTGATCAAGTCATGCTGTCCTGCCAAAACAGCTCACATGTGGGTTAGTTACTATCCAGTCTTTCATTCCTACATATGCTATTCAACCCCACTACTGTTGCAGTACTTTCACTGCTTTGCAATGGATCAGAGACAAAATACTCTGCAAGCCAGCCATACTCACTGAAACACAAGCAATACATCCTGCCTTTTATTTCTTTCCCAGATTAAGTTTTCATTAAAATAAATAAATTTAAAAAAAACGCCAGAGCCAATTAAAAAAGACGAGGGAGAAACAACAACAACATGGAAGAGCTCGTTCTTTCACTAATGGTAACCTTCTACATTACTTAAACTTTCTTTTATGCTAACTCTTTCCTAAATAAGAATGAGAATTACTTTACTTTCAAATATTTAATGCAAATCTTTGAATTAAACATGACACATGACGTATCTGTGAATTTTTTCTGACTTCTCCTCACTCCTAGGGCCCCATCACTAAAACCTGCTCAGTGACACAGTTTGTTTCTTTGCTTTCAAGTACCATCAAAGGCTCTAAGTGAGATATGTGCTAAGTACAAGTGTCATCTCACAGAATCCAACATCACGTGCTGAAAACATCTCCATGCAGTCAAAACTAGAAATTGTAACACTTCTTTATGAAAATAGTAATATCCAGAAGCCAAAAGAATGGCATATTTGAAATACCAGATCTGGTGCTATAGAACACAAGATATACCCTCACTGATACACTGGACTATCTGTAGACAAAACTGAGTTGGCCTAGGAGACAGTCAGTCTGCTTACAATGTAAAGGATTTTTGTCATCCTCTTCCTAGGTCAAAGTAGAAATACCTACACAACAAATAAATACCCAGCCCACTGAACAAATGGCCTTTGGCTTCAGCACTTGTTGCTCACAGTCACTACCAGCAAGCCAAATTACAAGCATTTCTCTATTACATTTAAAATTACACAGCATTGCTATTTACTCTCCTAGGAGACAGAATTAAGATGACAATGCAAGTTATATGTTTGTTTAGTATACATCTAGTCAAGATGAACATAACATCAGCTTACAGTATTTTTAATGCAGACATAGCAAATGGCTCCAATTTCACGCTGTGACTTGCAACTCTACCCAGTCAGAAGGTGGCTACTGAAATATCAGCCATTTAAGCCACGTGGCTGCATTTTGGCTACTTGTTCAGAAGTGTGAAGCACTTAAATACGGTCAAACTTTGCTGTTTACATCCTACTAATTTGAATGGAAAAAGTTCACTCCTTTCAGAATCTATTTATTGATGCAAAGCAACAGTGATCTTATTTAATGAATGAGAAGGGAGGTGGGAAGTGAGAAGGGATATTTCACTCTGGAGAGCTAAAAATAGTGGGCCAGATCTTGATTCTTCCCTCAGCTGGAATCTGATGGTTCCACATTACCATTAAATTGATCCTATCTAATTTTGTCTCAGGTGTTAAACACAATCACAACACACACATAGTACAGTTAAAAGCACACACTGAAAAACAAAGTTGACTGTCTGCTTAACAGCTGCAGTAAGATGCAATATTTACAGCCAAAATGCACGTAAGCTGAAGGTGTTAGAAATCCTTATAAAAGACTGCACCCTGCTGGAAGATTTTTTAACTTGCTGTAATGTCTAGTTGGCAAAGCAATCAAGTTCGGAAGCTTTTCTTTAAAGTTTTGTAGGACAAAAATATTTGCTATGCAAAACAAAAAGCTTTCCACCAAACAATATAGTACTTGATTTCTTACAGTTCTTTGGTTTTACGTGCCAATTACTCATTGCATTTCAAAATGTAAAACCGAGTATGTTAAAGCAATTTTATACTACTATATGAATCTTCACATCTACATCCTGTGACACTAAGAGCAGTATAGATAACTTCTTGATATTCTGTTTCCACTCTTTAACCATAGTAGGTTAGTAAACAACACCACCACACAAGCAAAAATAAACAACAAACCAAGGAAAGCAGCAGCAGAAAACAAAATGCTTTTAAAATCACTCTGTAAGCAATGGAAATAATGAATCGAAGATCTGTGTTTTAGATCCCTCATATTCCATTAACATGTTTACTTATCCCTTTGGCCCATGCAAAAATGTGATCTCCTTATCACAACACCGCAGCACACTCTTAAATTGCCCTCAACTCTATTTCACACTTAGCAGTCACTGCTTTCTCCCTCCCATGCCCACCACAGACCTGCAGATTTCCCCCAGCTCCCATGTTCCCACTCCTCCAACCGACAGGGCAAGGAGTGATATGCACTACATCTGATTCAGAACAACGTGCATGCTGGTATGCAGGGGCTGACGGGTCAAAAACCCATTATACTCAGAACACGCACTGTCCAAGTTGTCCATAATCCTCCCACATTGCCAGCATTTCTGAGGTCTCCTTCCTTTATGCACCTGCTAATTATCATAGTGGTTACTGGAATTTGAAGCTCATTTCTCTCCATCAAACTTGGCTGAACTTGGTCAACAGGTTCTAAAGCTCTTGAAGACAGAAACACAGTGAAATGACATGGAAAAGCATTCTTCATAAAACCAGACTAGTAATATTCTACTAAAAATGTCTAGGAACTAAAAACTAGATATGTGTTTCTACACATTCCGTATGAAAACAAGCAAATAATTACCTTATCTGCTTGGGCTAATATTTTACTGTCACATATCAACAAAAGCCATGTATTTATAGCCAAGGGAATGAACAAGTTGGATAACCAATTCTGAATCCGGTGTGAACACAAACGAGCTACCATTAAACTGAAAGGCAGAAGTAAACAACACTCGTGGAGCAGGAGGCTAGAACACATTTAACTTCATCTTGCCCTCAATTCAAATAATGGATCTTTTCTAAGATATCAGTAATTTGTGATAATATACCAACTATAATTCTGTACTGCCAGCGGGCAGTAATGAGAAAAGTTGACTGAGGTCATCATATGCAGTATGAAAAAAAAATTCCAGTTGTAACAGCCATATCTTTATATGCAAAACAGCATACTCAAAGGAGCAGTGGTCATTTTTCTCGTTACATTTTTTTTTATATATTTACTGTGGAATTTAATTATAAGCATTTATAAATTAGATTTGAAGATTAACTTTAAATACATATATAATTCCATTCCCAAATAGTATTCCTGCTAAATTAAAAGCAAATTTGCGCTTCCAACTTTCTGCCTACTAATTGTGAAAATCTCATCTTAGCCTTGCTTATCTTTGCACCTGTCAGACTTACCAATGATCATTACTTGCAACTGTAAGAGCAAAAGCTCCCCTTTAATTAAGGTAGTATTGGTCTTACTTATGCAATCACTCAAAAATGCTGGTGTGGTGTCAAAGGAGGCACAGGAAATTTAGCACCATGCAAGAGCTGTATTAACAGCAGTAAAAGCAGAATTACTTTAGTACTAATTTTAGTTTAGTAATAATTTAGTAAAATTGTATCTTAATGCAGATACAAATCATACTTATTCTCAGAACTCTGAGCCGCTGCTCTAAAAGCTGAAATGTCTGCTAAAGGCTGAGAGAACTGAGCCCTCAATCTGGAAGAAGAAGGCTGAGAGGGGATCTCCTAAGTGTTTACAACTATCTACAGCGTAGGTGTCAAATTGATGGGATGGACTCTTTTCAGTGGAGTCCAGCAATGGACATTAACTGGAACACAGGAAGTTTCATACGAACACAAGGAAGAACTTCTTAACTGTCAGAGTGACAGAGCACTGCAACAGGTTGCCCAGAGAGGTTGTGGCTTCTCCTCTACCAAAGATATTGTTTGAAGACCAGCCTGGATGCCTACCTGCACAACCTGCTGTAGGGAACCTGCTTTAGCAGAGGCTCAGACCTGAAGATCTCTAGAGGCCCCTACAATTCTGTGACACTTCCAAGAAATTTCCAGTACAAACAGTCACATACTATTCAACACAATTGGAAGGCTGCTAAGAGGTACCAAGAACTGTTTCCTACAAGCTCAGTGTCTTCCATGCAGCCAGCCTTCCACTCCAGATTTTATACAGCACATTCTTTAATCATACTAACAGTTACTACCTTTACTAAAGCAGGCTAATAGTTCTCTCACTACTGATTTGGGTTCAGTATATTAGATAATTTTCTTAAAATGCTGAGGAAATAGCACCCATGGACCGTACTACTGTAGAAAACAGTGTTGCGAAGAAGTTGATATGGTTTATGAACATTCTAACAACAATAATTTACTTCCAAATTTAAAAATAAAAAATACAAATCAACATATATACTATAGTAATTTAAGTATCTGCTAGAGATTTTCATTGAAATACGAAACTATTTCAGAGAGGAAAAAAAAAAAGGTTTTAATGTTGTCTTAAAAGTAGCTCACTCCCAATAAATGAACATCACTTTATTTAATCAGTGGTAACAATATGTGGCTATAAAAGCTGGTATATGAACCTGAAATTAGGAAACTTAGGGCTGGAATGAAATTTAAAAGGGTTGCCTTATCCATGCTTCCAACACTGTCTGCAGGTACCAATGTGAAAGGACCCTTCTTGGCAGACATCAGTCTGATTTGCTAGAAGAATGTCATCCATGGAGATTTTATCCATTCTCTACAATGAAGTGCTAACTCACTGTCTATGTTAGGAAACTTCTAACAATGATTAATCTGACTACCATTTGCTACTATCACACCTCTCCACTGTTCCTTGAACTGCATTTCCTTCAATAGTACAAAAACCTGTATAAATCATTTTATCAGAAGAGTTTGGTGTCCAAAATTTGCATGAGTTTCACTTCTCCTGATCCTTTGTGCTGAACTCTTGCAGTGACCTACCTTGTAGTAAAAGCCATGTTAATCACACAATGGCCTGGGTCGAAAAGGACCTCAAACATCATCTAGTTTCAACCCCCCTGCTGTGGGCAGAGTCGCCAACCACCAGAGCAGGCTGCTCAGAGCCACATCCAGCCTTGCTTTGAATGCCTCCAGGGATGGGGCATCCACAACCTCTCTGGGTAACCTGTTCCAGTGCATCACCACCCTCTGAGTGAAAAACTTCCTCGTAACATCTAACCTGAATCTCCCATCTTAGTTATAACCATTCCCCCTTGTCCTATCACTATCAGTGCAAGTAAACAGTTGTTCCCCCTCCTGTTTATACACTCCCTTCAAGTACTGGAAGACCACAATGAGGTCTCCCCAGAGCCTTAATAAAGTAAGTCAGATGAGGAAGAGATCATAAGAATAAAACCTAATCTCAGTTTACACATGGAGTCCTTCAACTCTTTCAGGAAATCATTTTATGTCTCTTTTACTTCCAGTAGTACTTTAACATCACACTGCTTGTTTATGATACAGACAGACAGATAATGACATATATAATGAGACATATTTCTCCATTTACAAAAGAGGAAAAATATTACTGCAAGAGTTCTTGTTAAGTTTCATTAATTGTTCAGAAAGCATTCTGAAACAATATATTTTTATATAATCCCATTTCACATATCCAAAGAAACTAAACTCTGCTCTAGCTTAACTGAAGTTAGAAATAAATTAAATAAATAAAGGATTTTATTTTAAGAATGTTGCAACTACTTCAGCTATCATGGAGCAACTCAAAAGAAATCTTAAAGTCACACGAAGTAACAGATTAAACATCAAAACAACTCCAGCTCTGCTTTACGAAGCTCTATTAAATTAGATTAACATTTTGATTCAAGTTTTTTAGCACCTGTAGCCCAATCTGACCTTTGGAAAGATGATTTATTTTCTTCTGTAGAAGGAAAGCAATCCTTAAGAAAGAAGTATTTCTGTTTCTTAAATCCCTGTATGTGCATTTACTGGACAACCACCCTAAAAGTACTGGTGTTTATGAAGAATTGCAGCAGATGTGTTATTTCAGCTGCTGAGACAGCCTTCAACTACCCCAACTCGGGTTGAATAGAAAACATGACTTAACACATGACAGAGGACTGGCTGACTTAGTACAACCACCACAACTACACACAAGTGAACTGCAGAAACAACAGGTGATACTACTTTTGATGCCACAACTCACCCCATCTGACACAACTTTATTGTTTATCTTATATGGCCAGCCGGTCAAGGGAGGTAATCCCCTCTACTCTGCCCTGGTGAGGCCTCACCTGGAGTACTGTGTCCACTTATGGGCTCCCCAGTACAAAAAAGAGGGATCTCTTTGAAAGAGTTCAGCAGAGGGCAACAAAGAAGATAAAGGGCGTGAAACACCTGCCTCACAAGGAAAGGCTGAGGGCCCTGGGTATGTTCAGCCTTGAAAAAAGAAGACTCAGAGGGGATCTGATCCACGTCTATAAACATCTAAGGAGCAGGAGGCAAAGGGACGAGGTTGGACTCTTCTCTGTAGTGTGTGGTGATAGGACAAGGGGAAATAGCCACAAAATGAAGCATAGGAAGTTCTGCACAAACATGCATGGGAACTTCTGCACAGTGCAGTGACGGAGCACTGGCACAGGCTGCACAGAGAGATGGTGGAGTCTCCTTCTCTGGAGATGTTCCAGACCCACCTGGACGCCTACCTGTGCAACCTGGGCTCGGGAGCTGCTTTGGCAGGGGGGATGGACTTGGTGTTCTCTAGAGGTCCCTTCCAACCCCTACAATTCTGTGATTATCTTTGCTATTCCCTTGTGACTGCTACATACAATGGACAGCAACTCAGGGCAATCACAAGCTGAATTCTTCAAAGGCACTATATAGAGGGTTTTGGTATTTTTTGGCTGCATCTAAAGTTTGAATAATTGATCTCATCCACTATTAAGTTAATTCTGATCAGTAAGATATTGAAAGAGGAAGTTAGATTTCTCATTCCTTTTAATCAAACTAATTAATAAATCTGCTCATAAAAATCTCAGATGTTTTCACCCCATACTCCAGAAGCACTATGTTCTGTGGAGGATAAGCTGTGTTCACCACTCAGAACAGAGGCAGAAGCCTTACTCTCAATGCAAACCTGAACAGCACCTCAGCTACTGGGTCACAGTCCATATTAACTACTTCTGAGACGTGTTACACTTCACGTCTTCACATTTTATGATATGCTTAAAAAAGAAAGCAAGCCATTAAAACAGTCCACGTGTAAATAATGCTAAGCATTAGATATTCCACTGCTACATCAGAAACAGCAGGGGGTAGTATTTCAGTGCTTTTAAACCAACATACTTTCCAGCAAACAAGTCTCACCCTGCATTTTCCCTCCGTACAGGGTTGCCCTGAAATCCCCCGCTTGGATTCCTTCAGCACTTTGCTTCCTGCCAGGCAGCCCAGCCCCTGCTGCAGGAATCTGCTGACCACCTGCCCACACTCCTAAGCTCTCTCTGCTCTACAGATTTTAGCAGACTTACATAGGACTACCCATAGAAATCATCAGTTCCTAGCCAGTCACCTCACACTGCTCATTTAAACCTTCCTATACACACAGTGACTCAAGGCCAGCATAAATTCAAAATTGAAAAAGGAACTTTGACAGCACCACAAGCACATGCAACATTTACAGACCAGAAGAACATTCTGACCATGAGTTTGTAGTCCCAACGCATCAAACAGCATTTAGTGCTTGTAACCTAGATGCACATCATTTGCAAAAAATGGCTTTTGTGAATGCAAAATTGTTTGATTTTCCCAAACAGGTCTAATATTATCTGATCTAGATTATGAACTTAAATGACCAAACTTTCAGCTCTGTCTAAAGAAGGCTGTCTCCCAACAGCTACTAATCACTACTTCTGACTTCGCCAAGTTTCAAGTGTTCACTGCACTTTTGAGCTTATGTACTGACAATACATATATAGTTACAAGTAACTCAGGCCCCCTAAAATCTGTTTTTGAAATCTTGTATTTTATTTTTTCTCCATATGCCTCCACTTCCTTTTTTTTTTACTTAAACCACTCCGTCACTCCATACCTTCCCTGCCCCCAAAATCCACAGTAGCTGCAGATAACCACAAATGTTTGTAGCAAACCTAGCATTTTTCAGGACATTTTGCTTGTGATTTTAGGACATATTATCTCATGGATTACCATCACCAAGATGCAGCATAATCTTTGATTCAGTTATAGAGTTGCTTTCCAGGTCTCTAACCAGACAAATTTAGGTGTCTTAGAAACAAGGCACGTGTTTATTTTCCACCTGTGTGCATAGCATTATTCATATGAGCTCACTCACAGTCATTTTATGGATTCCTTCTCCAAAATGCAGCAGAAGCCTGTGTGACAAATTCACAAATATTATTTCAAGGGACTCAGTTGTAGAATGGTCACTAAAAGTTATTCCTCTGGTGTTCTCTGTCATTTGTTCTAGAATGCAGTAAATTAGATTGAGTACAGTGAGAAAAAAGTCCACCTTTGAAATTTAAACCTCAAAACTTTAAGTTGCAATAAAATATCCCTTCTCATTCTCTAATTTTACAATTTCATTTTTTTAAGAAACAGAAGAAAAACTAAAGCAACCTTGCATTTAATTGAAATCATTACCTTACACTATGCTAACCCACTATCACAAACTATACTAAAGTTGAACAAACTCTGTGATTCTTCTATAAGCTACCACACTGTGAAGATGTATTTTGGGAAAGAAAAAAATGCATAATTACACTGCATTTTGGGATTGAAATTATGGTCTGAGGGGATTCAAAACAACAGTCATTGAGGAAAATTCAATAGTCACACAGACACAATCTCCTGAAGTCATTTTTTCCTCTTCACATCTCATTCAAAGTATCCTAATAAAAATATTTGGAATGACACCAAGATGCTGTATGATGTCTTTTGACAGGGACTATTTCCATTCTGAAGATAGAGCTGTACGACCCATTTTTACCAATTTAAGAAAACACTGACCCCAAACAATCCACTCTACCATTGTGCACCTCTTAGAAGGCTAAATTCACTGAAAAATACTATTTCATTTTTAATTATTTTTAACCTAAAGATCTTTCAGTTCAATCAGCAAGCCAATTTGATTAGCTGAAGACCAGCAATAATGTACGGGGTGTTGTGGGAATCTGCCACCTGAGGAAGACAATTATACTTTTCAAGTTGGAAAGTATCTTTAGTGAGCAGCTGAACTCTCATCATCTGCACAGTAGTGGCTGTTATATTGTGAGAATAAAACATTTATCAGCAATTACCTCCATGATCTCCTCCTGATCATTTTACAGTACTGTAAAAAGAAGGAATACACAAGAGCAAGCAGTCACAGGACGCACTACTGGTGCATACAGGATTGCTGGCTACCAGAAACACGGCACAAACCTGGTAAATATTTTGAACGTAACATCAGGCACGATCTTGCAATAACAATGGAATGGTAGGACTTGAAGGAACCAATGAAGGTGACTTCATCCACTGACTGCTCAAAGGGAAGCCATTCAGGTCTTTGTACAGTCAAGACCAACACTTAAAAAAAAAAAAAGACCTAAAATAAAACTGCACCCCCTAGAAAAACGATTACATTACCTTTCAGGAAATTAAATGGTATCACATTAAACTTAAATAATTTTCTGACTTTTCAAGAATACACGTAAAACAAATCAACAAGGTCACTGACTTGCTTTTAATTATCAGTATATTTTAATTAATGTTCATGAGAATCTACAAATCAAAATGGGCAAATAGATGTGAAAAATTAAAAGGGAAAAAAAAGAACTTGTGCTTATATCTTATCCATTCGTATTTTCAAAGATATACAAGTATTACTACCATGTTTTCTCAGTCAACTGGCAACAAATAAATAAATAATAACAAAACGATTTTGAAAGAAGCTATAGCTTTTCTTACTTGGCTCAAAAAACACTTTTGCTTTTACACTTTCTATTCTAGTCTAGTCCCCAACAAAGCGTAATTTCTTCTTCCTGCTCAGGGATATAATTATGTCTTCATTAGTTCTGAAATGCAGTACAGTAGGAATCTGTTGATTTTTTGGCAGCATTGGCATATTAAATAAGAATAGCCAGATGCTGCTTACATCACTTTCAGATACAGACAAATTAAAAGCAAAGCAAAAACCAATGCACAGGTGTTCATGAAAGCAATAAATTTTGAGTTCCTCCACTACTTGGCTCTCTGTTAGAAGGGTATTCTAGGTTGGGTCTCAAAAGGAACATGGCATGTTCACAGCTCACAGCTATTTCATGCCCTCAGTTGAGGCATGCCCTAAACACAAATCACACAGTTAAAACACTGTAACCATCTGGTCATCTAAACTATTTCATATAAACTGTAAGTGACCTATTTATATATTGGTAAACAGAACATTTCCTGATTGGGATCTTCTTTCTCCTTTCTGTTGTATTTTGATTGAAAGTTAAGAACAGCAGTTAGCAGAACTCCACGATATGTTGTTCTTTTGTTTGTACACCAACAGGTGCACGAACAGCCATTAAGTAGGCTGGTGCTAAGAAGTGCACAATAGCATTAACTGCTCAGTTATGCTCTAGAAATCAATGGAATTACCATGGAGGAAATAAGAAAAAGGAGATGAGCGCTCGATTGCAGGACTGCCCAGTTATAACCAAAAAATATACTTTCATTATCAGCCATTCTTCCAGTTTACAACTTACTGAAACAATAATCACTTCCTGCTTCAGGACTGAAATTATTCCTGGTCCTCCTCAATCCAGAAGATTTGTTTGTGATTCTTCTGGAGAGAATGGAGAAGGGCAGATCAGGGAAACCCATTACTACACCATTTTTAAGCGATATTCATAATCTCTTTTTTGTTCTCTGGGCTCTTCAAATACAAATGCTGAATTCTCAGTTAAGGTCTTTCTGAAAGCAAAATACTCTGCTTTTGTGAGTGTATTCTCAAGAAAAAAAAAAAAAGGTTGAAAAAGTATAGCTAAGATTTCAGTTAAAAAAAAAAAAAAGCATTTATTATAAAATCCTCCACAGAATTTGCACGCTGTTTTCTTGTTAGACGTACAGAGCACAGGGAGAGAATATTAAGCATCTGAGAAATCTAGATTATAGTATTTTTAATATTTTAATGTTAGGAATTATTGACAACATGAATATTTATTTGTCACTTGTCTGAAAGTTACGCTTACTACTAACATATAACTTGAAAAGCAAAGCTTTCAGTACATTAAAAGAACTGTGCGCATTAGAAAGTCCATCTCAAACTTCCGTGTATTTGGAACAGAGCTAAAACGTAAGGGTTACACAGGTAGCTCCATAATGACCTGAATGAATAACAGTTGGGTTCAAGTCTCACCTTCAGACTTCCATTATTTAATTCAACACCTTTGGAATAAACTATTCTTTACAATTGTCTGTACAGTGGGAACCAAGATCTCATTCAGAATAACTACACAAATATGTGATAAAAATGATCATTCCTGGAAGGTATATCTCAATCACTGTGTACCCTTAGGAGGAAAAGCGCTATATTTTCACAGTCATAATGAGCAGATTCTATACGAAAGGATGGTGTGTAAGCAGCAGTGCAGATACATATGTACAAACAACCCAAAGAGGCGTCTCTCGGTCACCTCTTCTGCTACCTCAGGATGAAAAGGAAGATCCTGGACTTCCGCTACCTGCCTGCTTCCTAGACTTGACAGGAGCCATCTGGCCCTCTCCAATCACTTGCAGCTGCTGCCTGCTTAAAGGAAAAGCAAAAAGGAGGGGTGAAGGATACGATGTGCAAACATAGTGGGGGAAAAAAGTCTTCAGCTTTACAACCAACAAGCAATTTTTACTATAAAATTCCATTTTCAAAAATATACCACATACCAACCATCAGATAATCCATGGAATAACTAAGTATCTGCTCAGGAAAACAAATGACTTTACCAGAGAGCTAGTTATGTGAAAATATAAAAACACCCTAACTAACTTATATACTTAGAGCCAAAGGTAGAATTTTGCCAATGTATCAGATTCCAAATCTTTATTTTTTTCATAAAGCTGGGCCCAACTCATATGAAATGTAGAGTTTATTTTAATTGGCTTTGACTCCAGTTCACACAGAAGAAAAAAATCATGGAATCATAAATATAAGAATATAAAAGCAAATCCTTCAAATTTATGTCCAAAAACAAAAAAGAAAAAAAAGGCAGTGTAACATTCTTCACTGCTCACTCAAAATGATTGAGTGTTTTGATGTTTGAACACATTTTCCAAGCTAAAGTAAGTACATAAAATTATAAATAACTAATGAAAAGGTATCACAGATATTTTGTATTTTACAATGAATTAGAAAAACATACACAATAATAATTTCTGCCCATTCCTGCAGTAGTGTTCTTTTTTTTTTTTCCCTCCTCTTCTTCTGATTCTCTTGAAATGAATGTCTAGTCAAACAGTGGAAGCTCTGATCATGATTTGTTTCGAGATACTTTCTCCAATGTTGTCAATAATCTTCAGGTACCTGAAACTGCCTACTTAGTTTTGCATTTCCTGCAAATAACTATAACATAACTGATCCTCTCTGTTATATATATAAAATATTATTTTTTTAATGAAGCAATGTAACTGTCTTCTCCTATAAACAAACTAACAAACACTGACAGCCAAGACAAAACACAGGTAGTAGAGCCCTGGAGCGCTGTGCCACAGGTAACAGCTTGTCTCTTGAGCCCAAAGGACATCGGAGTTGCAGTGGGGATTAGAAAGAGAAATAAACAATGGTTATTGCAAATGCTTAAAGATTAGAGGAGTGAGCACTCTTTCATTGCGCATAATTATGGTGCTTTGGTAATAGACTAATAATGAATTCATCTGTAATACTTTACAATCTTCTTGGTTTTTTGTTTTTTTTTGTTGTTGTTGTTGTTGTTTTGTTTTTTGGTTTTTTTGGAGGATGTTTCAAAAAGAAAGGTAAATGAAAGATATTGTGACTTAATTCTAGATCAGTGCCTCATGTAGATCAGTAGGCAGGCTGTTTCCTGTCAAACACAACATGCTTTGAGACTTTGGATACACAGTTCATACGCAGGGTGAAATATCTTGTAAAAGCCATATCTGATTAAAAAGAGAAAAAATGCTAAAGGTAATTAAGTTCTGCATTTTCACCAGTGGTTGGTAGAGAATATGTGTGATGTCATAAGGCACAATTCTGTCATTTATTTCTTCACAGAACTGAACATTATTTACTTTGAGATATTTATGTGCTGATAGTATCCTTCCAAAGCCATTTATTCAATCATATATGCAAGCTAAAATTCCCAGGAAAGATCACAAATATGATCCCAGAAATAGCACAAATATGTAACAAATGCTGATGTTTTTTGTTACTGGGCACTGCTTCAATGCCAGAATACTCTCACGTGCCACAGCTCAAACCTCAGAAGCTTCACTAACCTTAACGCAAAGGATCAAAAAAAGGGCACCACAACACACAGGAAAGGAACTGCCATGAAGCATTTAAACCAGCACTGCTAAAATGCTGAAGCAGAAACCTGCAGTAATGCTCCTAACTGCCAACATTTGCCATTATTAATTCTTCATGTTAAAAGACAGACAGACAGGTATCTCAATATACATGTCATATTACACATACAAAGGCAACTAGTTGAAAAACACACTCGTTTGAGTTATCTGTGCACTGCAGCAGTTGTTAGTTTAGTTGATACTGAAAGGATCAACACGGACATAAACATGAAATTATTATTTTAGCTCTAAGAAAACATGACATTAAGCAAGGTAAACTAACCTGTTGAATGGATATGAATGTAACACTATTGCTTGAAACATACACAGAACATCACTTTAACTTCCAGGACCTAAACAGTTTACCCGTCCTCAACTTGAACCGGTATGCTCCTTGTCTATCTTGGAGGACAAACCCCAAAGTCCTGCTTTCACAGTCTGAATGCTTTACTCGCCATATGCTCCAATGTTTCTTTTTGCAATTGACTTCTGTTGTGAAAATAGTTTATGCATACAATGCTATGGAGGTGAAAACATTTTGCAAGTTTTAGGGAAAAAAAAAAATTCACTTTTCAGAAGCTCTACTTTTTTAACATTTAAAATGATCACAGGTAAATGGCTGTCATAGCAATCACGTATCCACTTATTTTCTTGATAATACAATGTTCCATTTTTTGCAATTTCAGCACTTCAGTAACTGTTTCTGCATTTTAAATATTTCAGATTCAGACAGATATTTCATGAATCAGAATAAACAAGTGGTTAGAAAATAAAAAGACTTCTTAGAAATAACTTTAACTAGCCATAACTTTCATTAGGACCTACATACACCATAATGAAAAGATCAGATGCTATAGCAACGCTGTAACTTTCACTGAAGTTTCAATCTTCCACAGCTTAGCTTTTCCTTTTTATAATGTCCACATTTAAAGTGGATCTATAATATTTATCTTTGATTTAATCTTTTAACTCTGTCTCACACAGGCAACTATAAAGCACCACTAAAAAAAATAACAACTGCAGAACTTCCTTATTTTCCCCTCACCTGCAGTATGAAAAACCACATCACAGTCTAATGAGAAATGGAAGTCATTGAAAAACCACACTTCTTTCAGTGCTGGAAACAGAAGGTAATTGAACAACTAGTTCTACAGGTGTTTCAAGTTTAAAGGATGCTCTGTCGTACAGGTGTGGCCTCACTACCTGGGAAGCATAAAAATGACATACAAGCAGCATTTGTCATCCTATCTATCATCTGACACTAATACAATCAGACAGAAACTCATTTCTATTCCATAATAGGCAAATGTGATAGAACCAATTCCTCCAAAAATATATAGGAACAGATTACTGGATCTTCAGCCAAAAGCTATGAGCTGCTTTTCTGCCCTCTTTCTTAAATCCCCAGTATTACCTGAGGACTTCCCAGAACCACAGAATCATGGGGTTGGAAGAGACCTCTGGAGATCACCTAGTCCAACCCCCTGCTAAAGCAGGTTCCCTACAGCAGGTTACACAGGAAAGCATCCAGGAGGGTTCAGAATGTCTCCAGTGACAGAAGCTCCAGAGCCTCTCTGGGCTCCACCTCTGGATTCCAGTGCTCCATCATCGTGCATGAAAAGAACTTTTTCCTCACATTCATATGGAACTTCCTATGTTCCAGTTTGTGTTTATTGCCCCTTTTTCTATCTCTGGTCTCTCCTGAAAAGACTCTGGCCCCATCCATTTGATTTCTGCTCTTCAGATATTTTAAAGTATTGGTAAGATCCCTTCTTCAGTCTTCTTCCCAGTCTGAACAGCCCCATGTCTCTCAGCCTTTTCTCATACGGGAGATGCTCCCAGTCACCTTCATCTTCCAACTTCATCCAGAAGTTCCCTGTCCATCTTGAACTAAGGAGCCCAGAACTGAAGCCACAGTGCTCCAGATGTGGACTCAGTAGGGGAGAGCAGCGGGGGAGGATAAGCATGGAAAAAACAAACAGGCCAAATCACAATTTACCTTCCTAATTGACTGCATCGTTAATGATAAACCCTTTCCATGCAAATTTTTTTTCACGAAGCCTTAAATCAGGTAATTCCTATTGTCTTAGTTGAGTACTGAACCTGAGAAAAGAAACATTTACCAACATATACTGTGTAACATTTCCCAAAGCATGGAACCCCTTATAACCTGAAAGCGACAAAGATAAGAAGCTGCTTCACTGATAAACTACACGCTGTCACACTTCATTTTAACAGTCTATTAATATTTTTAATAACAAAATATATTAGGAAAAAGTAATAACCAACGTTTTAATTTTTGAGACTCATTTATTCAATCATGATAGCTGGTGTTTCAAGTTTAGAGACAGCAACTCACCGCTGCTTTTAAACCACAAGTTATCAACTAACAAAACCAATGTTTTGTGAAAATATATTGCACGTTCCATCTTTCCTGTTTTCATATGAAACCATAATCCCAAATCACTGTATCATAGTACTCTGCATAGGATCCATTTGTGATACCATCAGAGATTGTGGCATTAGGTAAGAGAAAAGCAGCAGGCTAATCCTAACAAGGATTTTATTTTCCTGCAAGTGCTCCTTATTATAAAGTATGCTTAAGAAATGCAGAAAATATATTCTCCCCATTTTTTTTCCCCAAACTTCTCCAGAAAGCATTATATGTTCTTCCATTCCATACAATTTATAAAAGGTGCTTCTGTGAAAAGCCCAAGTGTCAGCACATTGCTGTAATGCTTTTTAATAAGACAGTAAATAGAATTTTTGGTTTTTGTATTGTCTTTATACCGAACTTTATCTTTTATCAGTGCACACAAATATGATTCTCAGAAAACATACCACTGAACAGCATATAAACAGGTAGATAAACTTCTTCCATTTTTCACCCTCCACACTTCCTTGTTTTACGTTTTACTTAAAACTGTGCTGCAAAATCAACTGTACACAGATGTTTGTAAAAGTTCCTAAGAAACAAGTTGAACAGTACCCTGCTCCTACCCAGAATATACCCACAGTCAATTCAGAGCATATCTATCAACTGTGGAAAAGTCTTGGGTCACTGTAAGAAAACATCTAAGTGTCAAATCAGGTAAATAAACCTGACATAGCCTAAAATCTGTAGAGTTTTTTGTTTGTTTTAATGCAAACTCCAATCTCATTTCCTGAATAGAAAGGATAAAACTACAAAGCAATCCATCACCAATTTCTTCAGCATCCCAATGCTACCAGAGCTTAAGTGGTATAAAGTAACCATCCCAGACAAGTGTGATGAGCTATTAGTATTACAAGATGAGTTAAAGAAGATGGAAGCCAAGTTTCTCCTCCCCTTTGTCAAGAGATGCAAAAACTCCTGCTATATTTGCCGAGTGCACTGTGCTTAAAGGAAAAGAGGAAACTGGCACAACTGCAAAGATACCAGAACAGGAAAACCAGACTGTTCTTTCTCCACCATCAGTACTGGAGTCCCCATAAAAATTTAGGTACGACATATTCCTTGCACATTTAACAGCAGCATCAATGTCTTTCACATATAGTGACTGCTTTGATATGTTGTCAAATTAACCTGAACAATGTAAATAAAGAAGGCAATTTTAACTACCTAAAATGCAGACAAACCAGAACGTAATGATGGAACAAATGAATGACACTTCTAACTACAGGCCTGGACCTTGCTGAGTTGCAGTAGTCTGCTACAGCCAGAAGTAGATCTGAAAAGCAGAAAAAGTCTGAACTTGCTTTGCCATAATAGGAGAGATCAGGAATGGCTAATGGTTTTTCTACAAAGTCAAATGTATGACAGCTTCTGTTCACAAACATAAATAATTAACACAAAAGCCAAGAACAAGAATCCTCATCCTTTTAATTTTGAGTATTGTACAAATCGTCCCTAAAATAAATGCTTCTAAGATTTCTGGGACACAGAGAAATCATTTCTTGGTTCAAGATTACTTTAACCATTCAAATGAATTGTTTGACATAGTTCCAGACATTAAGAGTTTTCTTCAAGAGACGATGTGAGTACCTTTTTTCCAACCTGTTTTTACAAAAATGTTCACAGTAAGAACCACTCTTACCAAAACTGTATTACCGTAAAATTCTATTACGCCAGCCATAACTGCAAGTAATGTTACATTTAAATGTACAACTCGCTTCAGAAATATTTTTATTATTGCAACTCAATGTATTTCTTTAAAATATTTTTACCTTCTGCAAATACTATTTGATCTAAAAATTACATGTTGTAAAATCTTATTATATATTAAATGTTTTATAGCAGAACTATTTCTTTACCAGAATTAAATCTGTCCTATTCGCTTCGTGTGGTACGTACGGTAGATCTCCCATGTACAACAGCACCATAAGCTCATTTTGGATTAATCAAGAGAGTATTATCAAGATTTACTAGACCACGTTCCTTACATAAAACTTCTGATTCTGTAACATGCAGAAAACTTCTTCCAAAAGCAGAGATCCCTGTCATCACCCACTGTCGCACTCTGAGAACGTTCATAATTTAAAAGCCCGCAGGAAGTAGTGTTATTCATCTGCTTGCGAGGCAAACACGCACACTTCCGGTCTTTAAGTGACATGTAGGAGAACATCATTACATAGAAATTTAATTACTATCAATACTAATTTTAAAAAATTCCTCCCCACTCTTCCACAGAGGTCATCATCAGCTTTATACTAGCTATAAATTTGACACACTACAGTCTTTACGGTATATGAAGAAAAAACTTCTTCATTTCTTTAAGAAAGCTTCTCAACCCTTATGTTTGTGAGCAATTCGTAACATTAAAAGTTAGCTGCACTAACAAGAGGTATCTTATTTATTTCTGAGATCACCATGTGAGGTAAAGCCTAAGACTGATTGTTCTCCATAGAGCAGGAAATCAGTCATTTTTATTCTGGTAAGAAAAAAGTAGATTTGCTAGTTGTTTTTGTTGTTGGTTTTTTTCATACTTCTAAGCATACCACACACTCTAGTAGCAAAATAAATGATGCAGAAACAAGTACCACTGGAGAAAGTTTACAGACTGGTTAAAAAAAAAACAAATGGGGCAGCCCTACATTAAAACTCTAGAAGCAGGAGATCACAAAAGACAAACTTGAGAAAGGCTTGTGTAAAATGGCTGACTAAGATGGGGTAATAACTGCACCTTTGATAAATCATGACACTGGCGTTCAGGATTTAATTTACCTACACTAAAATCCTGCTACTGCCATGAAAGAAAGGAAGTTCCTAGTCAGAATCTAAACTTCCCAAATATTTAGACTTAATGAGACAGTAGATATTAAAACTTCTTATTCCAAGCTCACCCACAATTAAGTTCTTATATCACTAAAGTAGCCTTCCACTGCCATCCTGCCTTTGCAGTAAAGAACTTTCTAAAATAATAATAATAATAATAATAAATACATCTTCCTTTAATTAAATCAAATTGCTTAGGTATGAAATATTACACTTGCTGCACAACTGCAAAACACAACTCTAACAATCCATTTTCAAGTCAACAAATAGTTGTGGTAAATAACATTTTGTTAAATTGAAAACAAGCTTGAGACCTTCAGGGTGAGAACTATAATACAAGGAAATAAGCACCTTTTCAACCAAACATCTTTTGTTAAGTTGTTCTTACAAAAAATTCTTACCAGCCACAGGGCAAGTCTAATTTCACATACTGCACTGCATTACTGAAAAGGTGTATCTGTTTTTCCTAAGATAAAGACACATATATTTATTTAACCATAAAAGTGAGAGGCATCTGCGGTAGCAGTTCTCAAACTTTTTGATAGATAACTCCATCCTTTCAGACTCAGGACTGTTTCTACATCCATAATCTCCCACTTGCGAAAGTGTACACAATTGAAACAAAAAATAGTGAGGTTCTACACATAAACTGCATTTCAGCTTTGATTGTTATGAAAAGTAGGGTCCTGCTGAGAATATCCCACAAGGCAGCTGACAACTGAGAACACATTTTAGGATTAGGAGGCACAAATGTAGCACATCAAGAAGTGTTGGGAGATCAATCACTTACTCAAAAAGACGTGTAACCCAAGCATTGCTGATAAAAACCAGACACATATCACTTTGCAGAAGGTTGAGAGGGGAACGCGAGTCCTATGGATGACCTTCTTCCACATAACTATTTCTCCCTCCTGTTTATTTGTTTATGTTTGGAATCCATTGTCTTTGACTCATCAGCAAACACCCATGGGAGCAGAGAAAGACGCAAGAAGATTGAGATACAAAGGGAAAGAAGGTAAAGTAACAATGGCAGTTACGTCCACTAAGCAAGTATTGATGCTCGCCGACTTGACTGCAGAAACATATTTCCACGAGACTTTCTTCCTCTAAGGGCAAAAGTTCTTGCCTTGTATATCAGGACCTGGATTATTGCCAGGCACCACAGTTGTGATCTCTGAAATGATTAGCACTAAAAATTTAAATGAAGTCTGTAACAGCAGTATTTTATACTTAAAGTAAAAAAGCACAAACGGCAACTACAGCTGGTACATTCTTTGACACTTCTTTACTTTTTTGAAGTCCTTTAGATGGCATACAAAGAACTTGGTCATAAGGAAACAAACGTGAAACATTACATAAATAATACCTCAGATAGCTTACTACACGACTCCTGGAATCTTTTCAGGCATTTCACTTCCCAGTGTGAGAGGTATCAACTTATCAAGGATTTGAGCCTTAGCAGAATTTGATTGAACAATATTTGTTTTCAAATGCCTCACCATTCACCTTCTGCCAAAAAGTCCACACCTACACTAAGGATTCTCTTGTTCCCTTATTGATGGTATGTCACAAAAATCCTTCGCTATGCAGCATTTTATATTCACTTTCTTGCACCCTATTTTATTTTCAACCTTAACTGTCTATGTTTTATAGCTCATAATTAGCCGTACATCTCTTGTGTTATTAACTCAACGCTATTTGCACTCTTTCCCCCAAACATCCTCACAATACCGCTATAATTTCATTTGATTAAGTGTCTTGATTACGCAGGAATTTCTCATGGTCAAGGAAAATGTTTTCAAGCATAATTCAGTCGTTCTGCACACGTTCTGCTCCACAAATCTACCTGTCTCAACACTTTTAACCTATGGTATCACTCCTTGATAAACTCTGCCATTTTACTTTCCATACTGCATCAATCTCTCTATCACTGCCTCCTGTATCATCACCAATGCATTGTACTCACTCATGTATGCTTGCTGCATACAAAATCTACATACACACAAACTCTCCACGTGACAATCTGTGACTAGGAAAGCTCTCCTTTTCTAAGACCACTGCCAGCAAAATGTCCCTACTCAGCTTTCTTGAAAATACTGCAAAAAATAACAACCTCTTTAATCATCACGTATCTTCATTTTAAAACTCACCAAGATCCTCTCATCTTTCTCTCTCTTCCTCATTCAGTATCTGCATATATACTACCGTGACACCTAAAGTTTTTACTGATTTGATCACTCATTAAGTTGCTCCATTTTATGTACTAGCCAAAAAAGCCCCATTTATCTCTATCCGTAAATAACTTCCAGGAACACAAGACAACTGTTAAGCCTTGAGAATTACCTAAGAGACAAGACCTGATCTACTCTAGCAAACCTACTAAAAAAGGGAAGAAAGAGATAAAAAATAAATACTTGCTAAATATGCAGAGTCCTTTCTATATTCTAGAGTCGTTCTCTATATTCCGTGAGTCGTTCTTCTCGCTTTGCCTATAATGAGACTTCCCTTCGTACATGACAACCTTTGCAAATTTACAAGGAAAGCAAACTGAACAACTCTTTCCAGAAAGTCAACCGTAACAAATTAGAATAACTTATGAAACTTGATAAAAATAAATAAATGGATAAACTGACAACTGAAGTAGGCAATTCAGGACTGGAGTCTGTTGGCGTGCCTCTCTGCAGCTAGTGCTGCACTCAGTGGAACCCTGATGCAGGTGTCCATAAACACAGATCTCTATAATTAAACACAAACCAGAACAACCAACCAACAAGAAAAAAAGAACAATCAAAACAAAAACCAAACAAAAACCCACCACAACCCCTCACCACCACCAAAAACCTGAAAGCAGAGCTTGTATCACTACTGGGGGGCAATGTCAGCAGCACAGCAGTCACTCAAGGGACAACAATATTGTCTGCTTGAAAAAGGATGCCACAAGCTGCTAAGAAAGATAACAGCAATAATTTCTCATTGTTTCTTGCAAGTGTACATCAGAAGCTATGCTCCTTTTCCACCCTCGTCTATGCAGTGAGGTAGAGCAAGCAGATACGTAACCTTTTTAAATAATTTTATTCTTTTATTCTCTGGAGACATCAGTGTTACTGAGAGCACAGAAGAAAAGTGGTAATAAGCACAACCACTAAACAAATTCTTGTTATCTTTTAGAAAGAAAAGGTATATATTACAAACAATAATTTCGATCACAAACTAAAACTGTGTAGCTGTATGATGGTATCTATACACTATGGCAAAAATTGCAGTTGCATGAAAAACACAGTTTGTCCACACCTTGGAGTAGTTCACCTGCTCTCTGCTCACTAACTGCCCGGAACAATTTACATTCTACTATGTGCAACAGTTTCAAACAGTAGCCATTTTTTACACTCCAAACTGAGTTTAGTACTTCTCTTCCCAAATTATACAAGCCTAAGGCCCAGGACAAGCAGTAGTTTCTTGAACTACCAGAAAGAAACAGCACTTTGCACTTAATTCCACTGCATGACTGAAACTTTGCTCTAAATCTTCATTTTCATATAGGAAAAAAGAAACCTCTTCTTAGAATTTGTGAAAGCTTACTCCATTATATTTTTAGTTGAATCCTTATTCTGAAGGAATACGTAGCATTAGAGGTGGGACAGAAACAGTCCTAATACAAATGCCTCAAACTGAAGCTGGCATCCAGTATTTTATGTACCACATATATAATAGCATATCTGCATTTCACATAATTAATGAACAAATTACTCAGAAATGTTCTTAGTCTTCTCAACATTACAACATTGGCATTTGAAGAAACCCTCACAGTTTTAGAACTGTACCTTTCTAGCTTTCTTAAGCATAGCAATGCCTACAAAGAAGTTTTGTTTTGTTTTTTTGCTAAGAGGAAACCACCTCCCTGAAAGCTCATTAAGGAAGAGATAAAATCTTTTACTTGATTATGGGTAATTTTATGCTCCTATCATATTTTAATATAAGGATAAAAGTAACAGTAATTATGACAATGACAGAATTTTTAAATCAAAATGAAAATGCTAAATTTGGTGTTAACAAAAAAAATAAACCAGCAGAACAGAAATTCATAATGTTAATGCAGCACTGGCAGTACAAATGAAGATGCAGAAGAACCTCTGGAAGGTTTATAGAAGTACATCAGAACCTCACTCCAGAAAGCAGGTGTTATAACTCGAGTCCAGAGATCACTCAGCACTGTGCAGATAATGGCATCGCTTGCTCAGTAGCAACCCAGCTCTGGGCCACAAGTCAGTTAACATCCACTGACCAACTTAAACCAGGGGGTTGGCCACTAAAAACTATAACTTTTCACCATTTGACTACATAACCTCCCTTTTTCTTTCTGAAATCTATCTAGCCCACAGACCGTTCCAAACAGAGTCCTCACCACCAGTATGCAGACACAGTGCACAAACTCACCCAGCTCGCTACATTCACAATCCCTTTGCAAATAAACTACCTGCATTCAAAAGTTCTTCTCCCTCTCTTATTAAAATAGCTCCACACACATTGTCTTCTCTCTTCTTTGTCCTTCATGTGGTGGGCCCAGGTGGACCTGGAGCTCAGGGTACGCCCCTCAGCTCAGGGTATGAGCACCAGACTGGCCAGCAACCTGGCAGCACAGATGCATCTCAGTGCCTCCATGCTGCACATCTGGATTGCTTGGAGATGTACATCTTCCCAATGTGCACATGCCAAGAAAAGAAATACACTGATTCTTTGAATCTGCAAACCACAGCAAATGGTCTGAGTCAAAAAAGCTTTGGCAAAAAAGAAAATACAGCACTGAGAGTCACTTCTAGCTGATGGCCTTCTACAGTGGAGTTCTGTGCAATCTACCTTATAAAGTTCCATCTTGTAAGGCAATCAGATCAACAATCCTGTACGTTTATGTTGCTGCTGTGTGCTATATGGTATGTGTACATTTATGTTGTGTGTCTATTTCACTGTAACTTTCCAACATTATTTCTACAACATAAAGAAGGATCTAATCATATTTATTCTGATGTTACAAGAGCTGTAAAAGATAGCAACACAAGAGATCACACTACAACAGTAAAATTAAAGTGAGCAAACTCTTTGGTACATTTATGAAGAGAATTAATAATGATTACAAATACCTTTGCGCTAATAATGAAGTTGAAGTTTGGGTATACGTTTCCACATTTAATATATAAAATGACAGCTAAAGTTGATTTTGAAAGCTAAATGTCAGTGTAGATCTTTTGTAGAACTTTCCACCAGCTGGATCTTTGGTAGGTGTCAACAGCATTTGTTTTCCAGACTTACCTCGATCATCAAGTAGGCCAGAACTCCCAAATGCCTAAATTCACTTAACCATATAAAATACAAATTCTGTTATATTAGGTGTTCATTAATATACACGTATATTTAAAAAGCACACACACACACCCTTGCGTGCAACTTTTGCTTCTATGCAAAAGCCTCCTGAGGACAAGTGAAGGAATGAACACCCTGCTTACACCTACTGCAGTATCTGAGGGTCTTTCTAAGGCAGGCACACTCTGTGTTAATACACATGGTCCAGATCTTACGAATCTGACCTTTAGAAGTGCATGTGCAGGACAGACACAGAATGCCATTGCTATCAGCCCAGCTCTGAACAAGAACGAGATTCTGCTATGGCACACGGGCAGAAGTCCACAATCAGAGCTCATATGGTAGATCAGTACAAGCAGCAAGTCACCATAAAACTAACAGAACGTTTTGGCTTTCCGCTGGGCCCATAACTTTATGGTCAACTATCACCTCAAACTGTATCACACAGAAATATCCAAACAGAAGTATGTTAGTACATTTTGGGAAGCTGGGTGTTTGTGCATGGGCATACAGAGAACAGCAAAATATTTTAAAGCCACCTTTCTATTTTGATCTTACTTCAAAAGCACTTCCTTCAACAGCCAAACTAACTAAAATACAACTAAACTGCTCACTAAGAGAATGTAAGCTACTGCAGAAAAGTAGTGTTTCTGTACCAGTAATGCAAAAGTCTAAACAGAAAACAAGTCCTGTATTCTTCCATGACAAAAAACATCTTTCCAGAAATTAATTTGTATTTCAGTAACAGCATATTAATTATAAGACATACTAATGAAACATTAAGAATGTAATGAAGTCATTGTCATTGAGTATCGTATTTTGATTTTTTAATACTTTCCACTTCTACTATGATTCTACATGCACTGATTAACATACTTTTCAATAAATAACTTCATGCTGTACTCAAAGAAACACATGGTATACAACAGGATAACAAGTTCACTTAAGTTTGAAGAAAAACACATTTTGAAGCATGTGAAGGAAAATGCTTACTTTAAAGGTATCTCAACCTGTGTGGTAGTTAAGGCCCTGAATATTCTTCAAATCCAATGAATCACAATAATTTACTACAGTGATCAGCTTTTGCACATAATTGTGTTCGAAAACAAAACTTTCACTGAAATAAAAATTGTGTTTCTACTTGCTACAGTTACAAAAATGACCTTCGAAGAGCAAGCAAAACACACTCCAATGCTGCAATGCCTGACTGGGTCTGCAGAGTACCTGAAAGCACATTTTTCAGATGTGTGAAATACCTTTTAGATATTGGTCTGGATCCTGTGAATTTTGCATGTCCACAGCTGCAGATTTTTTTTTTTCCCAGATACCATGGAATCCATTATCATTTTGTTGAAAATTCAGTATTTTATGGTTGCTAGGCACCTGACATTTGGTGCTTTGTCCTCCTGCCCTTTTACCTACATACACCTTTTCTTTCTTTCAATTTTCTTTACAATTAGGAACTCATTTGATTACAGTAAATATTCCACATGCAGTCTATGGCTACAGATATCAAGGGGTCAAGGAACAGAAAATGAATTCCACCTTGCATTCAATGATTGAGAAGATTATGATTAGAGGAGAAAAAAAAAAAAAAAGTGTGAGTTACAATGCCAGTATCACAAGTTATTCCCCCTCAACCCACAAGCAAAGCAAAGGAATTTCTGAATTGGCCCATATGGGTAACACCATGGAAGCCAAGATAAAAAAAGGATGTCCAGAAAGCACACCCAATAACTCCTTGGAAATAACCACTATCAAGAATAATCAATTACCACATTGAGCAATGAGTCAGAATTATGTAAATGTATATTAAATTAAAAAAAATAATAATACCTCAGTGATACAACAGATTAATACTGTCATGGAATTTATTACCACAGAGCGCATAAGGCTCGATTATGAAGAATATACTCTGGAGACAAAGATAAGGTTGCATATTCATACTTAAATGAGGTCAATCCTGATCTTTTCAGGTATTTACTGTGCAACTGTGGCATTATATGAACACTGACTGCTCATTTCAAACGTAAATTCTCCCAGGTTTTCATAGATGGTATCAGGAAGCGAAAACCATTCAAGAAACAGCTCTGCAATCTCCAGCGTTTCAAAGCTCTACTATCTTCCCCAAAATCACAGAGGACATATGTAAACTCCATAGCATAGAACTGTTTACCTGACTGGGCTCTACAGCATTTAATCAGAGAACCCAGGCACACGTGAGTAAATTAACTGTGTAAGGGGAGTAATGTTCTTATGTTTATTTTCACAGGTTTAATTTTAATTCAAGTTTTAAAGAAATAATGATAATAAATCGCGCACTACTACTACACCTATTCACCTAATTATCATTGTTAACAAACTAAGTACATGCTAAATTTACCAACTTAAACTACTGCTATTGAAGGTCTGTCCCTGGGTTGTATCCCAGCAAAAAAAGTTATCGCAACGCATTATGTCCCAGTAATATCCAATCTTATAACACTACTACAGAATACTTCCCAAAAGAACAGATCTACTCAAAGGCAGTCACGTGGTTTAGTGATTTACAGAGCAGAGAATCTCTCCACATGGATTATCAGGGAAGCACCGCAACCTTTCGACTGGGAGGCAGAGGCCAACCTGCAAACGTCACAGTAGGACATAAGAACAGAGAAATAACTGTAGCCCTAAGTTTCACCCACCAAAACTTCAGCAAACAAACATACAAAAACTGTTGCAAACACTGTGACATGAAGGGCCTCTCTGCATCAAAATAACCATGTTACCAAGCAGGACTTTCATGCATTTGACGAAGCTATGAATTGACAACTAACCCTGTAAATTATTCTACAAGACTACTAATCTGAGCAGTTGCTCCTCCCACACCAATAAAAAAGGAAAATAACATGAACACAGTTCAGTGTTGCAGAGAAACATGCTCTACTGCTTCATTCAGCAAAACTCCACTTTGCTACAACAATATGCAATCCCTCTTTACAGCATAGTTGGCTTGCTACCATTTACCTAGAGTTAAAATAAATACATGCACATTCATTTTAAAGACATGAAAACTAAAAGTAGATAATTCAGTGTCACTAGCATGTTGCTGAAAACCTAATCCAGGTCTGCTCAGACTTGAACTCATTGCTCCAAGGAGACTGTATTTTAGATCTGATACCTAGCTCACTAATCTAGTACCTCAGGCAAAGCCTAAGCTCGCTATTCTGGGTACCATCTTGCTGTTTTATTATCCTTCCTTAAGATAAGCTTCTTTCTTTCAACTGTTCCAATATTTCTCTGCTTAGGTATCCCAAGTTTATCTATTCCCTAAGGAATAAAGATTGTTCTTCCTCTCATCTATGCTATATTTTCTACTTTTCAATACTGCAGAGGGCAAACAAGCTTATGAATAGTTTTATTTTCCTCATATACTCCTAATTTATATCCATTTTCATATATTTAAGATATGACATAGAAGCACGAAGAGACACAATCCCTGCATTAAAGAGCTTATAGTCTCACACTTCCTTGTGTGACAGGTAAACAAACATCACTATACTCTCACTTTATAAATATGAATAACAAGACGGCAAATGATTTAACTACGGTCACAGAATAAATACATATCAGATTGATAACCAGAAACAAGATTTTGTCATGGGATCTCTGGCCTATATGTAACTCCCTTTGTGAACTATGTATCTTGCAACAATACTGACTGGCACTGCAGTTATTTCAGGTAGTCCCACCGAAGCTGAAAGACACCATTTTGACACTCCAAACAAGCACTTTAAAACAAACCACAAACAATCCACTCTCATCATCTGTTGCATACTTAGTTTTCACTTTTCCAGTTCACAGAAAATAACTCCAGTCTGCTGTATTTTTCACACAGTGCTTCCTCAGCTACCGATTAAAAAGCAAAAGGTGGTAATTACCAGTAGCCCCTTTTAAGAGGGCTTCTTTAAGAAAAAAACGTTGGCTATGATAACTGGAATCTTGTGTTATTAAGCAAACAAAAAGTTTTGCTGTAATTGGATTTCATTTCCATTTGACATGCGCTTTTCAGAGGAGTGGTCTGAACATCTACCTACTTCATGTACCTCACACCTGTACTCCAGAATAAACTGTACCTCTAAACCACTACTGAAGAAAGGGGGGAAGGGGCAAGGACAGGAAAGAGTATGAAAGCCTTATCTATTGAGGTTTCACTCCAAATAAAAAAGGTAATTACAGCCTATTAGCTGTAGAATAAAGTCTGAAACCCTATTTCTTAGCCCAGGCTTATTCCACTCTAGTAGGAAAGCAATACCCTTCCATCCTTGTGCATTCTTGGTCTTGCTGTAATATGCTTACCATTTATTCAAACCTAAGCTGTTACCACAGCCATTAATAATTCAAAAACATAGATTAATTTTTATATTGTTTCAGCTAATGATTAGAAAATGGTATTAACATATAAACTTTGCACCAGTTATTAGAAGATTCACTAGGCCTTGAGGTCACCAAGAGTTACTAGTGCTTCCAGAAACTTGCTTCTTGCAGATTATGAGTTCTGACATCTGTCTAGATAAGCTTTCAAGTTAAGCAATCAGAATTCTGCATCACAACTGGAGAACACCACTCCTCCCCCTCCCAACAAACCATAATATTTCACCTTAGCAGCATTTAGGTAATCATTTCTATTAAAAAGCTTATAAAAAATAATCAGAAAGAGAAAGTATGTTAACATTCACCTCACTAATTCTTCACTGTATTTTTCAGTGGTGGAATTCACCCTCTGCAGGAAAAGCACAGGAACTTTGATAGAGGTCAAACTCATCTGCATAGTGACTTGTAACACAACCGAACTCTAAGGAAGATAAATTTTAAGGTAACTACTTCTCCTTTCACCTGCTGCTTGCAGGTTATGTTTTTATGCAGGTTCTAATATCTTCTGAGGAGATGCGCGGCAACTCTGACTAGACAATAACCATCCAAATAAATTAACTCCTATAGAGAGACATTCTGAGACAACATATTTAATTTCTCTACATAAAATTTTAGGGCATAAACAGTACCTACTCTTGACTGTAAATGTCAACTGTATTACCACAGTACAACTAAACCAAAATTTCCCTCCAACTATGTAAAACACTCCCTTAAGACCAAAAAGCAAGGCCTCGGATATCTGACTGAAACACGCTTTGCAATTCTCACCTTGAGAGAGAAAAATAATTTCAGACAAATCACAGAAATGTCATCCACGTATTTGTTTTCTGTCCTGCCAATGACCGCAGGATGTGTGACAAAATTAAGCGCATCAGATTTTTCAGGTGAAGTCTGTAGTGTTACAATAAATGTCTGTAGCTTTGTAAGATGAAAGCCTTCATTATGATGTTGTTCAAGAATGGACAGAACCTGCAAGGTTACCTGGTCCATTTTTTTCTGCCAGTCCAGGCTCGTTCCCTGCCACACAGTGCTTATCATCCTGACCAGCCGAGGTTTGCATAGCCCATGGTGTGGGTTTAGTCCCCATCTAAGCCTGTCACACTCATTCAACTTCTCAACAGCATGTTTAGGATTTTTGTGCTGCTATCTCCTCTGAATTTTCTCCCTCAGTTTCAGCTCAGTTTACACATTAACACAGCTCCTCACCTTATTTAAAATTACCTCCCTTTTAAGCATGCAGGCCCCTCAAAATGCTTCTAAGTTACCACGTCCCCGTTTCAACCAAAATGTTCATTTAGACACATAAGACATATTTATTTCTCAATCATTTTGAAATCAGTTAGTCCTTTCTGCCTTCTACATATTTTCATGTTCTTCCCTAAGTTTCTGTCAGGTTGACACACCTGTTGCAAAGGTGCTTGGACGTAAAACAGTACTTAAAATACAGTTGCGCAATCTCATACAAAAATCAATCTCCCACTTTTCCAGTGCTTCTGCGGATACAGCCTAAACTCATTCCAACCTGTTTTACAAAGTCTATATACCATACTGTAAACCGAGGCCTGTTCTCCCTGTCAGAAGCATGCACAAATCCTTTTCATATGAAAGGGAGTTGGGTGCACACAACTGACAGGATTATCAGGCCTGTGGTATCACTCCTATCCCTTTTTCAGCAACGCTGCCTTCCAGGTTATTCCCTCACACTGAATACCTGTTTTGGATTACTGTCCCTCAGATGTTTTGGCATGCATTTTCCAAAATAATCTCATTTCTATTTTCCAACAACACGTCTAAATTCTTTAGATAACTTTTTTCTTCCTGCTCTGACTTGTGTTTAACTCTTCCCACTTTATCATCTGCTAACGTCACCAGTGTACTAGTCACTTACTCATTAAGTTAATGAACACAAACACTAAATGCCCCTAAAATGGCCAATCTTGTATTACTGCATGCATATGGAAGCTCTCTTTTACCACTTAAAACTACTGTGACTCAATGACTATATTCTTCATACATTGTTTGATTTTTCTTTATGGTCCTTCAACCAATTTTTCACTTAGATGTCTATACATACAGTTAAATAATTTGTTAATGAGTGATTCAGAGATGTATTTATATTTCAGTTAAATGTGTAAAAAAAAAGCTACAACTTTCCCTTTATCCTCTGAGGCCTTCAACCTGCAATCAGATCTGGCAAGCAAGCCAGTCCTGTACTTACCATCCTCACTGATCTATGTGCATATGCTGCTGCAGTATCAGAGCAATAAAAACAAAAAACACTTCTTTAAAGTAACTTTGCTTGGAAAATTCCAGGCTTTTATTGTTGTTTTCCTAATATTTCTGCCATTATTTTATTAGAACCAGGAATTAGAATCACGTAAGTTTATCTAGTTCTTCCGCTCATGCTTTCTTTCCCCCACTATCCTCTCTTCTTTAAGAAAGAAATCAGTACTATCATTAAATATCTTCCTAACTTCAAAGTGCCCCCCTGTTGTCAATAACTACTTCATATGGTCCCGGTTTTTAAACTGCTCATACTTTTTCATTCTACCATACATGCAGTTTCAGGAAGTTCATCACAATGGCTTGTCTTTATAATAACTTTATGCCCCTTTCTGTTTAAAGACATTGACCTATTTTCTCTCTACCCGATTACCCCTTACCTTCCTAATATTTACAACAGCTAACTCTTACTCACTTTTTAACCAGTATTAACTAATTTCTGCTGTCTTCACCACAAGCTGTGCAGAATTGAGACTCAAACTTATCTTACCTGACACTTTGTCCTTTCACATAATATCTCTTAATGCAGACGAACACTTTTTAAAAGCAAACTCACTTTGAATTGCATACTTCAATTGCACAAGGCCTCTCACTCTCAAAGACCTTATGTAGACCCACAAGAGAAATAAATGTATCACTTACTCTCACATGAAAACCAGCAGAATCTCATAGTAACATACAAGGCCACGTCGGTCCAATTCTTTGTAGGACTGTAATCTAATCAACTATTAACATAAAAAACAGCCTATATTACACGTTAACTTTTTCACCTACTGCGTGTTTACCAACTAACAAAATGTAAAAGCATGCCCACACTACCAATATTTACATTCATTGCTCCATATTACAATATTTTCATTTACATTATAAAATAATCTTCTGAGATGCATTTAGAAAACGCTTTCCTAATTCACCTCAATTGAGATGCAACATCTAATTTGCACTATATCCAAGGGTATCATGCTCTGCAACGCTTACAGAGACTTACAAAACTACATTAACAAGTACAGTCTATCAATGGTTATCGTAGTGTGGTTTTTGACTGGTCACTAAGAACCACAGCACATTAATTATTTCACCTGACAGACAGCTCAAAGCAATGCAGGCACAAAGTCTGAATGGTTCAGATTTCCTGTGTTACAAGTAACTTCTTCTAGTGAGAGAAGAGAGGGCAGTGCAAGGGAAAAGAAGGGGTTGATGGGATGGTCTATCATATTTTCAATTATCATCCATCAGAACTATATCAGAAGTTCAAACAGTTCACATCATGAATGAATTCTACCATACATTTCCTAACACATCCATCAAAATTCCACAAGAGTCAAAAAGAAAAAGTTGTTTTCAGAAAAAAGACACTCCTCACAACACCTTATCGAAAGGTTACCTGACGATCGTTATGCTCAGTACGGTGAAGCCAACAGGACTACTAATGCCACACAAAGTAATTCAACTTTCTAAATTATTTACATGGCAATTTAGAGACAAAATGACTGCATTATTAGAGATAACAGTAAACTGAGCAAGGGGTCCATGCAGCCTGAGATTCTATCTCAGTCAACGCGGTATGGCAGATGTTTGATAGAAAGAAGCCACTTTCATCACAAACCATCACAGATCCAAAAACTGCAGCTGTATTCATGTAGGTGCACACCACCGAATCCCTCTGAATCCAACAGGATCCTACCTGCCATGCAGGTCACTGCACCACTTTATAGGACACAACATACAATTGGATAAAAATCTATACTGAACAGGCCTCAATTTGTTTGAATTTGTTTGCAAAGTCATTACAACAGTGAGATCAAGACTGCAATCACATTTGAGACTCAAGAGGAGCATTTTACTATTATTACTATTTATTTATTTATTTATTTTACCCAAGGGTAATTTCTCAGCAGTTCATAAAAACAGAGCCCAGTGAGAAACCATACGTTATGGTCTTTGACACAGACACACAAAACTCTTTCTGCAAATTTAGCAGTAGAGCATTTTTATTTCCCTATGACCAAATCCCCCCCAAAACCTTCAATGTTAAAGCGAAACGTTAACCTAGCAGAAACATATGTGCATATGCAGCATGTACACTGCACATACAGGGCGATGAACTCAGCTGGAAAACACATCAAACTTAGATTATGCGAGAGCAACAGTGAGTAAAGCAGTAATTGGAAAAGCAAAACAAAAACAAACCACCCCCAAAACAACCACCTTGACAACTTATTTCAGAATGGCCTGTGCAAATGACAGGGATTATGATGAACCAGACCTTTTTAAAGACTCTTCTTATCAACTTATTGAAAATCCCAAATAAACAAACGAACAACAAACACCAGAACAATTTATATTATCAGTATATAATCAACTGCAAGCATTTTCAGCAACCGTGTATAAAATAATGCCAATAACAGAATGTTAACAATAAAAATAATATTTTGGGGTGATGGATTCTGAATTATAAAGTAGTACCTCGTTAAAAATTAATGTTCATAAGAATGCTATATTAACATTAATTATGTTAACTGTCACAGCATACAAATGCTACCAAAATACATACGAAAACACAAATGGCATACAACCTGACATTACAGTGCAAAAAGTTAGGCTTTGCAAGCTTCTGTAATATGGAATAAAAAACAATATGTAAAAAAAAAAAAAAAAGAAATAATAATAATAATTAAGTATATATATATCATCTTGCAAATTATATGTAAAATACTGTCAGGTAATAGATTACCACAGGGTCCAATAGAAGAACTCAAAAAGCAGTAACTATTTTCAATGATTCAACAACTCTTTAGCAACAGTACCATAATATTATGTATTAGAGAAAGAAAATAAACAGGACATCCTAAAGCGAGCTTCCCACTTCATTCCTAGGCCTAGCAGCAATCCTAAACTTTGCTAAAGCTATTAACCATAGCCATTTATTTCCTCAGTCTGGATCTTAAAGCAATCATATGTCATCACCAAAAAAAGAAAAATTCAGCAACTACAGATATGTGACTAAGGTTTTCCAGGCATCACTGTAACTCAATAACTGCTCTACTGTGCTCTGAACTCTACAGCTTCAAGCTGGAAGTCAATCTAGGACAACCAATAGAAAGTGCACCTGTACAATTACTGCATTTCCTAATTCAGAAGGCCAAACTGGAGACAGATACAGCTTGTGTGCACTCAGATCACCAAAACAGAACTCCAAAAGCCCATGCATCTTTCATACGTGTTGCTCATCTATCTTATCCTTAACTGCAATTAAACATACCATCTATACAGTTCAGAAACGTAAAACTACATTCCTCAACCGGTGTGCATAAAACTTGATTCTAAATTAAATCTAACCCTCTCTACATGGCATCTAGAAACACTATACATGCAATGATCTCAAAATCTTTCACGTAAAAAAATAACCAGCAAGTTAATCAGGATTAATTATTTTTTAAAAAATCATCCAGTAACTGAACAGCACCACACTCAGCAATTTAAAATATTCAACATGAACTCCACGCTACATTAAAAAATAATCTGTACCATAAAAAATCATCTGTATGGTTTCAAGGAAGGTAACCTTATTTTTAAAAACTGCAGTAATCTATTATTTTTCCAGTAAGTGGGGGGAAAAAAAATTAATATTTATCTTTTGTACTCTAAAATAAAACACAATGAACGCTGCTAGTAATTGATAACAATATAATTTGTCCCAAGCAGTCTGCCTTCCTGCTGATGCATCTTCATTCACTGCCTGGCCTCACTGAGCTGTAAACAACTTTACATACAGGAACGCATTTCAGCACTTCAAAAATTAAACTAAGTTTCTGTTAAGTACAATAACAGGATCCCTCAGTAACTGCCCCTTAGAACCACCGTTCTGAAACAATCAACAGAAATGTCTCCCACATATCTCGTTCACATTCTGAGGATCCCTTCCAAGTTTAAGGCTTGCAGATGTAAAATACAAATAAAATAGTAGCCAAACATAATTACCTTCGACTGACCACTGCACCAGACAAATAAGGAACTGGAAGTATTTTCAGGTCTATGTTACAGCATTTTTAAAGAGCAGGGGTATTTTTGTTATTGCACGCAACAAAAACCAAATACAATCCCACACTCACGAATACCACAGCAACAGCTTGGTAGCACTCACCGCAAGTAATACTGTTTTAAAGCGAAGGCAGCGTTAGAACAACTTCTGGGAAAGTTGAACTCCTCCACGATCTCTCCCCACTGGTTCTTCTCGGAGACCTGCCAGAACAACACAGGCCCGATGCACACCGTGCCCCCAGCACCGCTCCACGCAGCCCACCGAAAACACGGGCTGCCACGGAGCGAACGGATAAATATACTGAAATAAATAAACAGGAACGCGTGTGGGGTCGGGGCCGCATTTCCTGC
Organism: Odontophorus gujanensis; assembly: GCA_013399175.1. NCBI lineage: Eukaryota > Metazoa > Chordata > Aves > Galliformes > Odontophoridae > Odontophorus > Odontophorus gujanensis. The sequence continues at coordinate 149,340 of VXAB01026661.1, read as the reverse complement.
TGACAGCCCAGCGTTTCCCCCCGGGAATACCCCTGCTTCTCCCCGGTTATTTCCCACCCTCACCCACCCGCGATTTTTATTTTTATTTTATTTTTCCTTTGGCGGGGACGAGCAGGAGGCTTCGCGTCGTTTTGGGGGTTTGTTTGTTTTTGTTTTTCCTGCCTGGACAATAACCAATCGGGAGTCCCTCTGTCGCCCCCTTTTAAATCCTGCCGCGGTCCGTTAAAACCCGCACGAGTTGCCCACAATGCGGGGCGGTGCGGGGTCCTGCCGCTGGGTTCCCCCCCCACGGGCCGGAGCCACAGCCACGGAGAGGCCTTTCTTTTGAGGCCTACATCTCTGTCCCCAGCCTCGAAGCCTAAAGATGGCTATTTGATTACACACCGTCTCGGGTGCCCCTTTTGTTATTTTTCCCCGGGAAGGGCTCGGAGGGCAGCGCCCGGCCCCCCCCGGCCGCGAGGCTCGCTTCCTAGCCCACGCTCCGTGCCGATTATCGATGTTAAACATGCCCGCTAATTTTGAGTTGCACTAGAACTGCGCTCACACTCTGTCTCCCTCAGAGAAGCCGCAATCGCAAGCGAAACAAACTGCCCCTCACGGCCCCACCCG
>VXAB01026661.1:76519-146318 GCA_013399175.1 Odontophorus gujanensis | reverse complement strand
GGCCAGGCGGGGCCTCGAGCCGTCGTCGAGCAGCACTCCTCGGCCCGGCCGCGCCATGGTCCCAAGGGAGCGCTTGCAGCACAACTAATTCCCTCCTATTCCGTGTGCTAACTTACTTCAGGAAATAAAACATATATATTTTTTTTATCATTTAGGAAGATGTTGTTTTATTATTATTTTTTTCCCCTCTCGAGCGCTGTTCCAGCTTCAGCACAAACACGGAGGCGCGCAGCCCTGGGTCGCACTTGTTGGGGGGTCCTGGTTGGGTTGGGGGGAGGCTAGGAAGGAAATATTTGCTTTAAAGATGAATAAATACCGAAAATGGGCCTCTGCGTGTGGATGGAGCGCGAGTTTCAGTGCGAGAAGCGCGGTGTCTGATCGCTGCAGCCTGAGGAGGCACCCCCAGATCGGACCCGCAGCAGCTCCCACTCTACACCCCCGCCTGCGGGTCTCGCTGTTTCAGCACTGAGAGTCCCGAGGCCGGGCTAGCACGGGGAACAGATTAAACCTAACAAGCGACCGAGGTTCCGCATCGCCCTCGAGGCGCGGGGTCCCGCTGGGCGAGGGGCGGCGGCAGAGCGGAGCGGGCGCTGGGTGGCTGCGGGCGGACGGGCGCGTTGCGTAGCGGGACGAGCTGTGCCGCCATGCGGAGCGCGGCACGATCCCTTACGTAACCGTCAGCTGGGGATTCCCCGGAGGGGTCACTCGGTTCAACCATTAAGCGGACCCCCACCGCCCCGCCCGGATCGCCGCTGCCGCCGGGACTGAGCTTGCGGCGGCTCCTCACAAAATGGCGGCGCCCATGGAAGCGGCAGCCCCATTTTGTGCCCGGCAGAGCCTGTCAACAAAACGCCGACTTGGCCGAGGCTGAGGAACAGGAGGCGGCGGCTCACTCGCGTTACGGAGAGCGGAGGGAGGGGAGCGAAGGATTTCACCGCCCTCTCGCCGCCGAGAGGAGATTTTCTATACAGCGCGCGCGTTGGGGGAGGGAGGAGAGGGAGGTGAAGGGCGACGCGAGCAGCGAGCGCGTCAGAGGCGGCCTCGGCCCAGCGCGGAGCGGCGGCGCGGGGGAGGGGAGGCGAGGCCAGGCCAGGCCGGGCCAGGCGGCCGCGGCTCCGCCACCGAGGGCTGCGGGAGCGGGCGGCGGTAGCGCGGGGCTCCGGGGCGTGAGGTGCTGCTGCCCGGGCGGACGGAGCGCTGCTGTCGGATCGTGGCGAGCCTGCGATGAGTGACAGGGCGATCCAGCGCCGCGCCGAGCTAACTAGGTCACTGCCAGCACTTAATTACTGTTTGTTTCATTTTAGTGCGTGCCTTATGAATAAACCGGCTATTAGGCTGATGCTTCAAGTAACACTATCCAGCAGCCAGGTACAGAATGTCTGTATGGGGCTCTTGCGATGCCGGCTCGGTGGTAATTGCTGTTTTACATTAACGTGTCTGCGTTTCTGCGGCTCGGTTCTTCAGAGCGTCGCTGAAATGGACGGAGATCCATGTGATGGGGCTGCCTTGCATCTCCTGTCTTGCTATTTTTGTGCTGACAGGAGCTTCTCTCTCTTTGGAGGTTGAGGAAGGGCTTATGAATTGAGAGCTTTTTCCTGATTTACGTGCCTTAATATGCATGCGTTTAATAATACCTAAATAAAGCAGCTATCGGGTTTCATTTTTAATGTGATAATTATTAATGTACCAACATACATTTCTAGTTAAGAATTAGGAAATATAGCTTGTTGTGTATTAAAGATCAGATGGATAAAAGGGAAAAAGCATCGGAGTTCGTGTTTATTTATTGTTTTTTTTAAATGTTCTTTTGTTTATCTGTATAGTAGCTGTCAATGCAATTTGAATGAATTTAAATTGTAAAATAAAATCTGTACTGTTATGAACTGTTTATAGAAGTCAGTATGTACACAGAATTTTGGTGTGTAAGTGGTGTGCGTGGAAGCAGCATTCTTGCAGACAGTGCAGGTCCAGTGATTGAACTGTCACTGTTTCAGTAGTGGTGGTTGAGTTTGTTGTTGTTGGTTGTTTTTTGGGGTTTGTTGTTTTTTTTATTTAAGTATCACTGTGTTAAACAAATTTTCTATCCTAATAGCTGTATCCTGTGTTGCAGTTTCAAGCCTTTTCCCTGAATCTTTAATATTAAGTTCTGTGCTTATCACCTGTCTGACCAGCTGTTCCTATCTAGAGCACAGGCCACAATCGCTCTTGTCAGCGTACCACTGACTGCATTGGCTTTCTGGTGGGTGAATTACTCTTGCTCGTTTCCATTTTCATTTTTGCTTGTGCTGCTTATGAATTGTGGCAACATTATGATTTGATTGGAGTAACTAGTATTACTAGCTGAGCACTATTTATGTTAAATGGTAAACAAAAAAGTGAATCTTTAGAAACTGAAGTTAGCGTAGTTAATTTGTGTGTAAGTGCCAGTGCGTGTTTATATGTGTGTTTTTAGAAAATGTGACCTATTAAGTGGACTAGAGGAGAGACTAAAGTCACTGTGAAAGCTGCAGACGGCAGTGGTGCATAATGTAGGTGCAGTCTGGAAATAAACACGAACGTTGCAGAATGAACATACATGATAGAGGAGGAGGGGTTAGAAATCCTGTGGTACATTTCAGGGACATTCATCTCAATCGTTTTTAATAAGATACGTTAAAGTGTTTAAGTTAACTGTATGTTAGGCAAAAGGCTTCAGTGTTTGTGCAGCTTGCTGCAACAAACGCACCTTTTAAAAAGAGGTGTTTACTCAGCAAGGGATTAGACCTACTCCTTCTTACCGAGTAATATTTTAAAACGCTTTATTTCATATGGCTGTGCTGGCTGTTCTTAAAAATGCTGCTGCTTTGTAGTAAGTGGCCAGTCATCAGTGGTAGTTTATTAAATCATAAATTAAGGAATTTAATATTTGAAATTAAATGCTAAGCAGTAGAGCAAAGGGGAAAGCAAGTGTGCATTATTATGGTCTACTTCTGTACCCTTGTATGAAATTTCCACTACAGCTGAGGGGGTTAATTACTCTTTCTTGCAGGCTTGTTTTGGATAATCTTAACTAAATAAATAAAAAATTCAAGTATGCTTTTGCACTGAAAAGAATCAACTTCTTAAGTTGTTTATTTGATACTTCCCTCCTGACTGTGTTATATGCCTTCCTAATCTTATTTTTCAGTTATTACTTTTAAGGAAGTAGAACAGTTGATAAATGGGCTCCATAAACACAGTGTTAAATAATCAAGTAGATCACTTAATTGCTTTCTTGAGTGTTATCTATAACTACTGTAATTTTCCAGTGTTCTTTGCAGAGGTCCAACTGTTGGAATCAATTCATTTTAGGATCATCTAGGCCCCTAATTAAAGACACTTCATACTTGAAGGTTTTGAGTTGAGCAATGTAGTATGAAACATGAAGCAGGAAAACCCTGAAAGCAACTGAAGGAGAAGTAAAAATAAATACATGAACATGCTCCCACTTGATTTCAAAATTGCAGTGCTTTTGAAATCGTAATTCTTTTGTAGGTCCTGACTTTTGTGTTCTGAACACTTGGGATTGGCCATGCTTCAACAGTAAGATTAGATTAAAGAATTCATAGACTTTTCTTAGGTTTATCAGGCCAAATTATGTGCTGTGTTTCTTAACCTGAAATACAAACCAGGGCCCGAGTAATGGAACATTTTTGGAGGTTCTTATAAGCGCAGAAGTCACACACCACTTTGCCATGAGGGCATTCATGTTTTTTAAAAAGAAAAAGAATAGATTTGCACTTAGTAAATGACCTACTTGCAGCATTACCTTGTGGTTACCTGTGTGATTGCCTGATCTAGTGGATGGCATGCTTACCCTGCCACTAGCTGTACTTGTTCCCTGAAGTAGCACTAGTGTGATTCATGTTTCTGGTTGCATGTGTGAAAGTTTCATTGAGATGCAAAACTGAAAGAGTTGTTCTGAATGTTCAGAAGGAGCTGTGCTCAGAAATGCAGAAATCATCATTATATTTGGCTCAAACTTTAAAGGTTTTTGTGAAGCAAGAATGATGATAGTGCAACAGTGGTGTGGGAAGTCTCATTAATGTAGGGTAAAACCAAACCTAGTAACTTCATGATGTTTTTAAGAGGTTCATGTGATAAGATGCTACTTATGTGAGAGTTCTCAGTATTACAGATCTGCCAGCAATAGTCACTCATCATTGTATTTTTTCCAATTCAATTGGGAGTCAACGGTAGCTAAAAATACGTAGAAATCTCTCTGAGTAAGCACATGTCTTAGTTAACTTTTATATAGACATAAATGAAAAGGGAAGTAGTATAAATGTGTGGACAGACATTATGTGTGACACTTTATGCATTTCGTTATAATGCACACTGCAAAACTTCTGGAAACTTAGGTAGTAAGAAAAAGAAAGACCAGTTAAACAATGCTTTTGAAATTGCCCACACCAATCAAATATTTAACAGCAGTGGATAAACATGAATACCCACAGATGCACTTTTGAAGGAGAAAACGTGTTGTTTAGCCCTAATTCTCAGTCTGTCTCTTGGTGCATTACTACTAGGGGTTTGTCCTTACGGACTGCAGGTAGGTGAGCAGCGTTGCGTGGAGTGCTGCTGAGTTGCCCAAATAAAAAGAAATATCCCTCTGTTCAACTTAACTGAAAGATAAAATAACTTACTGCATTGGTCAAGTGCTTATGGGACACACAGCTTGAAAACTGCATTTAAAACATTGATTTTAAACTGTTCAACTGCAGTAATGTCTAACAAAACTGGGAAAAAAAAAAAAGCAAGTGAGAAACTATTTTTGATGGTATTTTCATACAAAGGCCTGTCAAATGTAGTCAAGTATCAGTTCCTGTTGCTTGCAGTAACGTGATAGCATTCAGAGCTCTTAGGGGAGTCTAGGATGGTCATCTTTAGATGTTACAGGGTTTATGAAGATGGGCTGCTACTCTTCTGAGTTTCAAACCTGAGCATAAGATCTGTCTCACCCACAATCTTTTGGCAAACAAAAGATAACCAAAGATGCAAGCATGGCATTTATGGACTTGGCTTAGCGGGCATGGTAGTGATGGGTTGATGGTTGGACTAGGTGATCTTAGAGGTCTTTTCCAACTTTAATGATTCTATAATTCTAAGTAGTGAAGTGATTATATGATTCTGTACCACCAATTCCTGATTTTAGTGGTTTCCAAAGGTACCAGGATCACTGTGTTTGAGAGTGACTAATGTGCAGAGCTGGGAGTCTACCTCTGAGCTGAGAAATACTTGTTACATTCTTGAGAGAAGAGTGAATACAGTCTTCTAAATTTTCTAGCCCCTTAACAAGAGGCAGAAATGTATTTTCTGGATATAAGGTGAAGTAGCAGTGTTAAAATGTGTTACATTATCTCGTCCTTATCTAGATTGTGTGCTGCTGGGGAACTTTGCTCTGGGGAGAAGTCTCACCCTTCTCTTGAGACTCCCTTGCCTGTGTCAGAGAACAGTACAGAAGTTTGAAGAATTTTTTCAGTCCTGCTGAAGAAGGAAAAAGAGATGAAAGAAAATGTGTGCGCAAGCAAGAGAGTGAGAAAAAACTGATGGTTTTAGTGTAAACCCCACTTGGGCAGCCTCTTAGCAGTGAGAAGTAACTCTCAGTGGCATCTGCTTCAGGCACATCTCCTCAGATCCAGTTAATGCAGACTTTGCTGTCATCTTCGGCTGATTTAGCAATAAATAGTTCTGCACGTGTTCATACAATTGGTAATCTTAAGGCTTTATAGTTTTAAGTATTTTATTTCAGTTTCTGGAATGCGAACAAAGTCATAAGTCATGTGGTGCACCAGGGACTGCTTTTGTTGTGTTCTCCAGTGTAAACAGCAGTGTTGGGTAAGGTTTTGGTATGGCTTAGTTTCTCAGAATGAAACTTCTTCCTTTGTCATTTCATCCATCATCAGGTTGCGTTAAGTTTACAAGGTGAAGATAGATTTATTTTTTAGTGCTACAACCCCAGATAGATTTATAAAACAATGAAAGTGAACTAAGTCTGACTGTAAGTGAACCTTCAGAATTGTGTTTGATCTACCTACATTTTAATAATTCTGGGCTTATTCTTCATTGTGTGCTAGGGAAATTAAATTATGTGGGTCATAGTTTTTCCTTCAGAGGTTTCCAAGCTGTTACAGAACGCCCATTGCATTCCCTTGGAATTAGTTCTGCTTATCAGTTAAGAAAATGGAGCCTTGTCCTTAATCCAGGTGTTTGTGTCATGTTTGCAGTACTATACAAAAATGACAGCAGATATTTGATAGTGTAAGTTTTCTTACTTTAAATATTGTCTCTATCCTTTTGCCAATATGTGCTAACTAAGCCTTCAAAGATGTCTTTTATGATAAATTTTATAATTTTGGGTAACTGTCTGGAGGCAAGTTCATTTCAGGATCCATTTCTTTATTTCTAGAAGGCAATATAGAGACACTTGATTTACTCTTTTATTTTTCATATGCCAAAGAGTTCTTGACTATAAATAAAAGTATGATGGTTTCTATCTGCAACTGAACATCAAGGCAATGTGTAATTGCACACAAAAATTAGCATGTAAACATAAAAATAAAGGGTGAAAAATCGAGTGCTTGTTATGTAGGAGTTTTCCATGTGTGACATAGTACGTATTATATGATCACACCTTTTTGTTATGCAGGATCCTTCAGTTTGAGATGCATACTGCTCACTGCAATTAAAAAAAATCAAGATAAAAATTGGGGAGGGGGGCAATGCATCTACATTACATTTAAACCTGTATCTGAATAGAGGATTTTTGCTTTTCCTCATAGGTTTCTTTTAGCGTAATCATTAGAAAAATATTTGAATGCTTCATGTATGCTAATGAGTTAACAAAATTGAGAGTTTGTAACAGTATCACCAGTGTTGATAAAGTTAAGGTGCAGAGGATTCACTGCGAGAATGGCTGCTGATTTGGGGTGTCCTTTTCTTAATCAAGGCACGGTTTTAATGGTTATAAGTTACAGGTTATCTAAGAGTGAAGATGGCTCAGCAGTAGAAGAGCTCACCCTGGCTTCAGAGCAGTGTTTAACTGTGCTGAAGGCTGTTGTCAGCTTGTCCACAAGATCTGTGGTACTCTCTGTGTTAAGTCTTTTCTAAGGGGGGATTATTGTGGTGCTTAGAAACCACAGTAAAGGAAGCCACGTAACTATTGTAGATGCTGTCTGGTACCTACTAAGTACTGCTACTTCAGTGTTTTACAGAGACTTACACTTGGAACTCGGAAAATAAGGAGCATTTAATAAGAGGCCACCTGTTCGGTGTAAGAAACTCGCAGCTCTGTGTAAATCCCCTATAAAGAGAGAAATAGAATTTGGGTATGCCCATCGGGAGTGATTTGCTTTGGCTTCCCAACATTGCCTCTGTCTCCCCTCCCCCCGCAGGCCTGCTTCCTGCACTGTGTGTCTTGTGCCACGGCCATCCTGGCCTGGGTGCCAGAAGGGGGAGCACCGAGTACAGTACAGTCCCGGCCCTAATGGCAGTCCCCGCTGCTGCCTCACGTGGGAGTAACCAATCTGCAGCGCTGCTGATGGCACGCAATTGTCAGAAAACCTCTCTTCTGCTAGCTTCTGGCTTTTTTTTTTTCCTTTTTTATTTGCTGTGCGCATGCAGCTTGAGATTCAAAAGCATATTGCTTTATCATTGTAACGAGTGGGAAAATTTCCCAAAAGACTGTTCCCTGATTCAGTCAGTGTATCTTTGAAAAAACAGTGTATCTTCAGTTGTTTTTAAAAGATGTCTTGGAACCTGGATTCTTCTTGAAGTAGAATCCTGCAGATGTATCTTAGTAGCCATTTGGCACTGTTTGCATTAATAGACTTTATATACAATATACAGTATGATTGCAACCAGTCTCTCCAGTGGGCTCGAATACAGGAAGTCAGCTATCCTGTAATATCCTCGGGTCATTCCAGGATAATGCTAATTACTCAGAATAGCACTGCCAAGTACAGAGTCAGTATATGAAAGGAAGGTAGGAGTCCTGTACTTGCAAACACAATGGGAGTTTTGGTGGTGACTTCAGATGGCCTTATGGCTCTGAAATAGTTTTGTAGCATTGGGTATGTTAACTGGCCCTTCAATAGTATCTGAGCTGTATCTCTTTGTTTGGCAGAGCTGTGCTCGCCATCCTGTGCTACCTGTAACTGTGGCTACAGTGCCTCCCTCCAGGCTGTGTGGAACAATTTGATCACCCAACTGGATGTCTTGGGAAGATTCTCTAAGGACTGCCCTGGTGTGCGATTCTCTGTTCAAGGGGCTCTGGTGGTTTCATTACTAATAAAAGCTTAGCCTAGCAAGTAAGCAAGTGTTATCTGATATCTCTCTTTTTCTTTGTTTGTTATTAATTAATTGCTTAATTTTATTTAGCGAAGAAAAAAAAAAGAAAAGCCAACCAAACATTGCCTGGCAAATGGCTGCAGACTATAACGACAACAGCATTTTGTCCTCATTGTGCTACTAGTGATTCCAGTTCATTGCGACAGTGATAGAAGAGTATTATAGAGCAGTTTGCTTTATTATAAGCAGTCCTTATCCTGTCTCCATCCCATCATAATGAAATGCCTAGGACATGTGTTATAGCAACATAATTGCAACACAGAGGGGTATACTATGGCCGTGTGCCTCCCTCTTGAGAAAATGATTAAAGGAGGAAGAAGGATTTCTGGTTTATTTTATGTAGTCTTCATAAGCACAGTCACTTGAGATTTTTGTGGCTTAAAGTAGTAACATATTCTATTAAAAAATTCTTGATTAATATTCCCCAAGATATTAATGTATAATTCCTGAATGTTTGTTATATGAAGGGTCACCAAAATTCTGCTTTGTGCTGCTGTTCCAGGGAAGATGAAGAAAGAACTACTTGATTTTTGTTTGAATTCAGTCCGTTTTTACTCATTTCAGGGGCAAGTTGCCGTTTCTGGGTATAAAAGCTGACCTCTGCATCCTTGCAAGTGGCTCATGGTGAGCTGGGAGGAAAATGGCAGGTTTTGAACAAACCTGTGGTATCTCCATGGAAAGTGAGAGGGTGTGATATTTGCAAATTCTGAAGGACAAGTGGACAGGATTTTAAATGGCCCTTTAGGTAGTCCAATAGATTTCCTTTTGCCTTGGTAGATGACAAGACTCCATGACAAATATATGCTGTGCTGTCTCTGGCCTTCCAAACAGTTGCTTTAAAGACCGAAACTCTCCAGGTTAGAATGACTCCATTTCTGTTGTTTCGAAAAAGGGTTGTCCTGGCTAATGAAAGCTGCCCTTTGTCAGCAGAGTACTGCCCTCTGGTTGTCATTAGGACCACTTTAAAACGAAGAAAAGCAAAGCCACCAACTGCAAAACTAGTTTGGGGTTGATTTGTTAGTAAAGTGTGCTCATCTTAAATGTGAGATAGTAATAAATGTCATAAGCTAAAACCCTATTGCTTTATTAATGCAAATGAAGCTATCAGAAGTTGAGAAGTTGGAAGTATTAAGTAGGAAGGTGCATGTGCCTGGGTGTGGCAGCAGAAGAGTACTGCACACCAGCTATCTGGGGTGGCACATTTACAGTGTAAACTATCGAATGCAGCTCTGTGCCAGCCTCGTGGATTTTCTTTTCTGCTGTTCTTTCTGCTGCTGCCCTCCACCTATCAGTAAGAGAGCAGGAGCTTCTTTAAGTTGCAGCTCCTGTAGCTTTCTCTGGAACCTGAACTCAAATTTCTTAAAGGGATTTGTGTCTACGAGTTAGTCTGTTGGAACTGGAGTGGTGCTGCTTAGAAAATGTTGGATCCTCTCTCAGAACTGGAGACTTGATATTGTGTGTGATGTCATATGGATGTTAAAAGTATCAGGGCTTAAGTACTGATAAATAGTTCTCTTTATCACACTCTGTTCATGTCAAAGTTAATTGGGCAAAGCTGTTGCCAATTCAGTTCTCAAAGATAGTGATAAAACTTGCAAAGAAACTCACCAGTTGAGATCATATTCTTGCAGTATTGTTGTCACTTTTTGCTAAGAGTTTGCTATCTCAAAATACTTCACGTGTATTCTGAGCTCTAAAAAAGGACTTCTCAGGGTTTTTTTGTTTGTTTTTGTGGAAATGGAAAAAAGGAGTTGATTGTTATTACAAAAAATGCAGTCTTTTCTCTGAACATGTTACACAGTTCAGTTGTATATACTTTTATAGTCTCTTATCCCAGAATTTAGCCATCCAGAGCACTTTCCTCCTGTTCGGTGATGCATCACTTACACAAGAAATAAGAGGGTGTGGAGAAGAGATGGGAGAATTTCAAGCATCTGATACTTGTGTTCTTCCTTTGCACATCAGTCACTTCTTATGCTGCCGTTTCTGTATAATTTAACAGTGGTTTGCACATTCTTGTATGGATTTTGAAAATATCCTTTGCATTGGTTATTTAACTTACAGACACAAACAGTAAAATTTGTTGTTTGAATTTCTTCCTGCCTAATAGCGACGAAAGGAGAAGTACGAGCTATGTAAACAGATTTTATTGAAGTATAAAGACAGAACCAGCAATTTACACTATGTACAGAAATGACATGTCATTGCCACAGACTAGCTACTACAGGAAGTTGCTGTTGAACTGCGTGCCAAATTATGTATTAAGACTATTCATACCCCAGTCCATAAAACAAATCGGGAGCAAAATATTCCATGCAGCTCAGAGTCCAGTAAACTTTTGGGCTGGGGAAGAAAAATGCTAGTAGACAACTATGGGCTGTTTTATTGGACAAGTTTTGAGGTAAAAGCTTCTCAAATTTCCTCAAAATCTGAAATATAGTGTAACTTAGGTGTCAGTTTTAATAGGCTCACTTCTTACTCATTAATGTGTATGAGTACAGTATCCATATCCCTTCTTAAACAGCGTGGTTCTTGTGGTGCACACTAGTTTTAGGAGCAACTGCAATTTTAAGCAAATCTGTGATGAGGATAAATAATTTGCTTAATGGCATCACTAATATAATACAGTAGTTGACTTGCCAGGTTAGCTGCTCGTGGATTGGTAACAGTCTGACAATGTGATTTCTGATTGGCAATAATAGCTTTTTGTAGTTACATGCTGAATACTCAAACTCATTGCTTCATACGTGAAGCTGTGGCACCACTGCTAGGTGTTAGATAATAGTGAATTATTCAACAATTTGTTGAATTACAGCTTAAATTGGTACTGCTTCTGAAAAGGAGGATATAATTCATCCTCCTCCACTTCCTTCTTCCCGGCATTAGCATTTGTGCAGCCATACTGTAACCCAGGTAAAGATTAATTCAGCTGAAAATCTTCAGGACATAAAAGTTACCTTTTAAAGGTGTACCTAAGAAGATTCTGAGGTGGAAATAATCAGCTTGGGGAAGGTAAGACTCTTTCTTCCCCTGTTGCATCTTCTGAGGCTGCATTATCTGTGTCATTCAGGTAGGAGTATCAGGACAAAGCATTGTTGCTTGTGTTCACACCGATTAAAAAGTGCAAGGAGCCTGAAATCAAGGCAGTTAGGTGCTGATATTACGTCCCTATAGCTGTTCTAAAGGACCATGAAAAGAGTTGGTGGGTCTTCTGATTAATATTTCTTCTAGTTCGTAACTGAGTTGCCACAAACATTTTGAAGGGAGTGCACCTGGCTGAATAGTCAACCATGCTTCTACTTCTTTTTTCAGAGCAGGTGGGGTGCAACTGTCATACTGTGGTATTTAGAAGGAAGCAGTAATAGAGGAGTAACTGTCCTTGATAGAATGGAAACAGACAATACAGAAATTAATTAGGAAAAGAAAGCATTTTTGCTGATCAACATCTTCTATTTTCTTTATGTTGCCTGCTTTTTGGCCTTTATGCTGCAGAACACCGTGCTGCATCCAAAGACCTAAAATTTAGTGTCTGTTGTCCTTGACACTGACAGGAAGTGGAGCCTGTATATTCATGAAGAGCTGTGTTTGCTGCTTATTTTAAGGACCAGGCATTGGAAGTAAGTATCTCTCCTTCATTCATGAAGAATTCTAAGATAAAACCTTTTGGAATGTAGCACATCTGTATTTAAGTTTCCTATATGTTTATGTTTTCTATATTTTGCTTTGCATAATTATTAGGATATATACATACATGAAATAAGTTCCATGCCTAAGGCAGTGCAAATATGGGGTATTCCTGGAATGACTGTGCCTCCCACACATCTTCATGTAGATGTGAGAGACAGCACATGCCATAGGCAGGAGTTTGTTAAGATTAATGTTTTAGGTCAACGTTAAAATTTAGTGCTGAAATGCTGTGTTGTCTCCCTTTATGTCTAAACTGCTGCCCTTCTGTAGCCTCATTGGTTTTAATTTCTATCAAGTCTCGACTGTTTTATCCTTCTTTCCAGTTTCTGCTTCCCATTCCTCCTTTCTGCAAAACTTTGGCAGTGGAGCTAGAGTGCGTCAGTCTGAAGATTCATAAACTCTCCAAAAATACAGAAGCAGGAATTAAATGATTCTCAAATTAGAATTTTATGGTATATAGAGTACGGTTAAGTTAATGAAAATAAAGTATTGACTTTAACTATTTGTTTTCAGTTAGAGAAATTCCCCTTCCCTTATCAATCATACCAAACCTGGGCTGTGTTTTAGAAAAGCAAAGGGCAAGGCAGCTCCTCTAACAGTACAAGAGGCTTGAAGAGGCTTGGGCTGGAGCCTAGGATGATGCAGCAACACCAGCCTCACCACCTCCATTCCTTTACTTCAGCAGCAGGGGCCTTGGCTTCAGCAGAACAGCCCAACTGCTCATCTTGTGTTACAGTTCCAGATCAGGTATAGCCTTGAATTGCTCAGAAGCCTTGGGAAGCTGCAAACTGATGAGTCAAATGCTTCAGCACATGTAGTAAGAAGAGGTGTCATACAAATTAGGCTGTGGGACAGGTTCAGAGTTCTCGAAGTTACCTAAATTCATGTTCTTCTTCTAGAATCTTCTTATGACAATAAGAAATGACAATTATGTATATGAGCTAGAGCAGAGGATATGGAAAGTTGTGAATTAAAGAGACAGACTAAATTACTTTGTCTCCATTTTTAAAAACAATTAATTCAGATTTTAGCTACAAGGTCCGTACTCTTCCAGCACAGCTGTTGTACTTTTCAGACACTGGAGAAAGACTGTATAAATAACTTAGTGTTATAATAGGATTTCTCTTTCACATAACTTCAATTTTCTTCTGAAACAGCTCCCAGTTCAACAGTCCATGTAAAATCAAAGGTACCAGGTGCTTCAGAATTGTTGTGGCTGATGTGGGAGGGCAGCATCAGGTTTTTTCTCTTTTTTTTTTTTTTTTTTTGTAATTATTATTATTTTTTATTTCATTAAAATGCTGTAGATTCCTTTAGTTTACTTACCCTTTTTCAAATATGTTCTTGAAACTTAGTCCCTATGTGCTAGGAAAAAAAAATCAGAAACAGATAATTATTAAACGTGGAGATACTGCTATACTAAACATGATTCTTCAACCAATGCCAGACTCTGTTCTCATTCATGTTTTCCCACCTTAGTGAACCTACCTAGGATCTTAAAATGTGTATTAACTTAATAGCTATGGAACCTCTACTAATATTATGGGGTTATTCGTGTATAAATTTCTGCATGCAGATAACTTAAAGAAAATTGCCTTAAAAATACAGATTATCTTGGAGACTATTTGTTACCGGCTGGACATAAATTCTGATTAAAATATGACATATTAGTGGGGAAATGTGAGTACTACCATAGTAAGATCCTATTTATTTGATTGTTTTAATTTATAGTCAAGGTTAGCCATAAAATGAAGTTCTAAGTAAGTTACTGCAACTGGACTTAAAGTGAATAACAAATTTTAAGAGAAAAATCTGAACTGTTATATCATATGGTCCTTCTAATCAACTTGGTTGTTTCTCAGTGTGAATGAGGCATGCAGACTATATTCCCACTTCTACAGAGTTCAAATTTGATATCCTTTAACATTCATGGTATAATATTTGTCAGTGAAGAGAACAAAGGCATTTGTTCTCTTCTGCGCTTGAAAAGCAAGTCAGCTTCCAAAGGAATGAGATTTCTAGACTGAAGGAAAATCTGAGCCCTGATGGAAAAATGAGCATCAGGACTACATAGTATCCAACGTGTAGGTGAAGAACTTTAAACACAGTATCCTGCCCCAAATATTCTTGGAGCTTGGCTGTAAAACATGAAGAAGCTTTCTAGTAGTCAGCCAGCAGGAGAATCTGCAGTTTCAAGTTAAATGTCAAACCTACCTTGTTAGAGGGACAAGATAATTGCCCTGGAATAGAAACTGCGGGACTTGAGTGAGAGGGGCAGCTTAACCTAGTGAAAGCATCTTGCACAAAAGAGAATCTTGGAACTTTTTAAAGCTAGGACACTTGGTACTGCTGTCGGTAGGTAACTATTTTACTTGGGATTTATAACCTAGAGTGCTATCCTGACTGGTGTTTATGTTCTTTCATTTAAAATATGACAAGGAATCCTCCTCAGGAGAAAGAGTTGTTTTCCTGCTTCTAATCCATCAGTTGGGAAGTTACGACCTTCACCAAAGAAAAACCAGGTTCTATTTTAAGACACATCTGTATTCACCTTTTAGGAAATACACATGTCCCGATTCTCAAGGTCAGATAATTTTTCCCCATCGATATAGGCTGTGATGCTGGCAGTACCCCAGACTGGTTACTCTCAATGGCACTGATAAGATGGAGAGGCTTGCTTCAGACAAGTAGTAAGTTGTTTTCTTTTTATTAGACGTAAGATGCTTGTGCGCCTCTACAAGTCTTCTCCAAAGACTACTTTTCACTCAGCATGACTTAGAAAGACTGGCTCCTATCCTCTCCTGTGCAAACACAGAGCTTTAACTGCCTTAGAAAGTAATGTATTTCTGATAAATGCTGAATCCATCATTATTTTAGAACAAAAAGAGATTAGAAGCTTGTCAGAAGTTTGTGAAGACGTCGTTAAAATCTGTGGCCACAGTGAGTAGGCAGAAGCTGTGCATTAGCAAAAGCCTTAGTCACTGAACTACAGGATTCACAACTGGTGTCTTTTCTTCAAAGAACTCATACTGTGAAGAAGTTCCTTTTACCCTCACTATATCAAGACTTCTTGAGCACATGAGATTACCAAGGAAGCTCATTGGCAAGTGAAATAGGGCAGCAGGATGTCATCTCCAGCACTGTTTCACCTGGTAATTTTCTAATAGAGAGATTTCAAACATGCTACCTTTCTCATCTGGTACCGATCAGCCTTGGAGTACTTCATGTTCCCTGAACACTGATGAGTGGATAGGATTCAAGATAGGACTAATCTGCTCATCTCCATAGCTAGTACCTGAGGTTTCCTTAGTCTCCCTTTCTGCTCCTAACTTTTTCAAAGGTGATTAAGATAGTACCAAGGCCTATTATGACAGGTACGACAAGTTTTTTGCCTTTCTCTCACTCAGGAATTTTGAACCTGAACATAAGATCTATCTCACTCAGAATCTTGTTGCAAATGAAGGACAACTGAAGACACTTACGTGGCATGGAGAGACATAGTTTAGTGTTGGTGATGGGTTAGCTGTTGCGCCTGATGATGTCACAGGACTTTTCCAACCTTTATGATTTTGTATCATGTTTCTCCACAGCATATGTTACAAGCCCTTGGCATCAAGGCTTGAAGGTCACAGTGTTTCTCAGTGCTGCAACTGTGTTAGAGGAGAGGATTCTCCCTGAGATTTCCTGTGGCAGATGATAAGGATATTGAAATCTTGAAGGTCAAATGAGGTTTCTGGTGTTAAGGCAATAGAAGTGTAACTCTTCATTCTAGAGAACACTGAGTTCCAGATACTTCTCAGTACTTGAAGCATGGATTAAGTGCAAAAAATCTAATGACATTTTATTGACAGAAATGATTGGTGAGCCAGCTAGGGGAAGTACTCTGATGGACCTTTTAGTTGTGTACAAACTGACTGGGGATGTGAAGACTGAGGGAAGCTTTGACTGTGATGGATATGAGATTGTATAGTTAAAAATTCTCAGAGAAATGAGCAAAGCACACAGTATAATTGGAAGCCTGGAATTCTCATGAGCAGATTTCAGCTTGTTTAGGGATCTGCTTGGCAGAGAGACTGCCCTGGAATCAAGGATTCTTGGGACAACTAATTGATCTTTAACAGCAGTCTCCTCAGAACACAGAAGTGATCCATTGCAAATCATTGAAAGTTTAAGAAACGTGATACAAGGCTGATATGGACAAACACGGCAGCTGAATGACTTCAAACATAAAGGAGAACTATGCAGAAGGAAGGAGCAGAATGAAGACTGCCTAGATAGAATATACAGATATTGCCCAAGTCTTCTGTGTGGGAATTAGGAAGGCCAAAACTCAGCTGATATTGCAATAGCAAGAGACGTGAAGGGCAACAGAAAGGGCTTAAGTAACTGCAACGGCAGCAAAAAATAAGCCTGAGGAAAATGTGGACTAAATACTCTGTCGGGAGACCTAGAATCAAAAGGTATTGAGATGGGTAAGATGTTCAATTTCTGCATATGGTTTCATTTTGTTTCACCAGTAAGAGTTGACCATAATCTTGAGGCTAATAGTAGAATCTGTGGGGTCGAAGCCTTAACCTCAGCAGAGAAGGGGTGAGCAATTAAGCCAACTGGACATAAACATGTGTCGTGAACAAATGGTTTGCATGCAAAGGTGGTGAGGAAGCACCCTTGCTGCTGTGAGTCTGCTGACTATCGACTTTGGCAGTTATAGTGACTGAGGTGGTCTCTGTCAGAAGGAAGAAAAAAGACCATTGTCATATTTGTCTTCAAGATAGTTGAGAGAGAGGATCCAAGAAACTGTAGTCTAAGCAGTTTAATCTCAATCTCCTGGGAGTTTTCCTTGTGAAAACAATTTCTGAGCTCTCGAAGGGCAAGAACATGATTAGATACAGGCAGCATAGGTATACAAAAAGGCAGACTGTCTCTGATCAACCTGATTCACTACAAGGTGAGGTGGACAAGTGAAGAATATGAATATTGCTTATCTTGACTGTAGCAAAGCTTTTCCCATGGACTTTGATAATATTCGAACAGCCAAATTGATGAAATATGGGCAGGATGAGGGAATGATAAGGTGGATGGAAAACTGGCTGAACTGCCAGGCTAAATGGTTGTGATCAGCAGTACAAAGTCCAGCTGACAGCTGGTTGCTAGTGTCAATCCCCCTCATGGAACCGATTCTGGGCTAATACTGTTTGATGCCTCCACTGTTAATGACCTGGATTATGGAGGAGAGCACACTGTCAGCAAACATCTGGATGATACCATTTCTGGGGGAGCAGTTGATGCACTGGAGGGTATGGCTGTTGCTCATAGGAATGAAGATGAGCTAGAGGAATGGGTTGCCAGGAACCTCACCAAACTCAGCAAAGGCAAGACTCTTGTGTTGGGCATGGAATAATCCCTTGCAGCTGCACAAGCTGGAGGTTAACTGAGTGAAGAGCAGAAAGGGACCTGGGGTCCCTGCGGACATGGTGAACACAAGTCAGCAGTTGGAGTAAACAAGACGAAGCGTACCCTGCACAATGTTAGCACAGTATATAACAGCAGGTCCACAGAAGTAATGGTTTCCTTCTATTTGATACTTGTGAAACAACTTCAGGATAAATGGTTTTGGCTACCTAGTACAGGGAAGACATTGACATGCTGGTGTGAACGCTGCACAGAGTCACCAAGATCACAAAGGCTGGAGCACGAGGGATTAGTGTTAGAGGGGATATAGAGGAGACCCAGACTTTTCTAGGAATTGTATATTAGGAAAAGGAGACAAGCTGCAACAACAGAAATTCTGCAGAAAAAAAAAAAAATCACCATGAAGACAGTGACATGGTGGTACAGGTTTTCAGTAGATGTAGAGCCTACATCCTTGGAGCTCTACAAAATCTAGCTGAGCAACTTGCTTTAGTTGGAGGTGCTTTGAATGAGAAGTTGGACTGCATGACCTCTCAAAATCAATTCTAACCTGTCCATCAGAAGGACAAGTCAGAGAGCAGCAGATAGCAACAGTTTGCTGCAGCAGATCTGCTAGAATTGCTGCCCCATGAGAGAAATTGAATGGGATAGGTAAGGCACCTCCACATTTCAATCCCAAAAGATGAAAGCTGAAATTCAATTTTGAAGACTACACAATTCAATGTAAAACCAGTCTGAATCTCATTTTGAATGGGGCTCTTCATAATGGACTTTGAAAAACATGGCTCTGCATTCAAAGAGTTCATGTTTCTCAACTGAGGACAAAACGACCTGAGAGGATGGTTAATCGGGATTAGCTGAGGAAAGTTCTGCTTCCTATTGTCTTCAAATGAGATTGCAGGTAGTAGAAAGTGGCAGATGGTTTGGAGTAGCCCTGTTTTTGGGTCTGCAAATTGTTGATTTCCTTTGTGGATTTCTTATCTATGTAATAGTTAGCGCATGATTATCTGCTGATAGCTAGTGCGCATGACTTATGGTGACTCCTATTTAGAGTTAGATGATAGTTGTCTTCTAACTGGTGTTAATTCCTGTGTTCCAAAAACTCTACTTAGCATTAGCAAAACTATATAAGGATGTGATATTGCTGTGCAGAATATGTTCTGCCAGGGTATATGGAGCTGTACATTACCAAAAAAAATGTATGAAATGAAAAGCTGACGTAGTAGTCAGCTTATTGTTAACTTTCTGTTGAAAAGTGTGCACATTCTAAACAGTGCTTGGAAAAAATGTCAGCTATCTCCTTATGATTGTGATAAAATATATTTTATAAGAAACAGTATAAAAACTATTTCATTTTCCCACTAAAAATTTAATGTTCGTGATACACATTTGAATGGACTATATGACTTTTTTTGTCCTAGTGTAATCATGGGCAGTTTAGCAAAATAGATACAAATCTGTTATGTGGCAACAGTTTTCACAGCTATATGTAACAGGGTAAATATAAAGGAGTGGAGAATTACAACCCTTATTATAAAAAGCAATGTCCAGCATATTTTTAACCTTTGATATCTAGAAAGCATTAGTTGGATTTTGTCTTAAATCTAGCATTGCATCATTAGTTTGATTTAAAGTAGGCTCTGTTTATGTGATAAAACAGAGTATGAACTCTTCTCCTTTCCTTGGTGGTATGTTTAACAAATCCACATAGTAGCTTATATTTGATTAGAAATATTGGGAAGGGGAAAATGGGATTTGCCAACTGGGGAAAGAAGAAAATATTTATAATCTTTCAACAATTGGATTAAATTATATCATGCTTGGTAAGAAAAAGTCAGTTGCTGCTCAGTTTTGTTTTAGAAGAGTGCCTATGATCCAAAAAACCATAACAGTTTCAGCTCATCTAGTAAAACCATCACTCATATGCTGATTGCAAGAATATGCTTGCACAAAAGAAGCTGTAACTAATGAGGTTCTTTTCTGTTAGTTAAGAAAAATAATTGTTGTTTAAACATCTTTGAAATTTCAACATCTGCGTGATTTTTTTTAAGCTATATTTTAAAGCCTATGATACAATCTGAAAACATTCAAACAGATGATCTTCCAAGTGTGCCAGGACTTTGCATAAAAATACTTTGTTGGTTCATGTTGAATATTCATAAATGCCAAGTGTAAAAACATCCTTGTAAAAAAAATAAAAAAAATTTTAAAAAAAGGTAGCACTACACTTACTGGAGGTTAAAAGAATCCTAATCTTTCCTTTTTCTAACTTTATTTCTTTTGTCTGTTTTTACTTAATGCCTGTTTTGAGCTCACTATCTCCCTATAATTTCTGCCATGGTGATGTCTCTGTAGGTTCGTCAATAGTTCCTCTACAACGAGAACTAGAAGATAGTCTATATTTGCTACTAGTTTACTTGATCATGTCCTGGAATATCCCTAGCCTTCAATCAAACTCATTGAATTTCTTTCCTGTTTCAGAGTGAGTAAAGGCAGCTGATAGGCCTGGAGTCATAGTCAATGAGGATCTAGTCAAAACCATCAATATTGTCCAGAAAATGAGTCAACTAATTTTAAAGCAGACATCTACTTTTAGTCAGATGAATCACTCTCTAGACTCCATTGATGTAGGCATGTCAAGCTGGATGAGATGGATCCTACCATTACATTCCCTAGTTGTTTTTGCTTATTTGTTTCAGAGTGAATTGAAGCAATAAAAAGAAGTTGGTATTACAGTTTGTGTTGCAGTTGCAATTGTGACCACTACAGTCTGGGCCCCATGGAGATAGCTGTAAATTACCAGCTTAGCATTGCCAGCTGCCTGCATGAACTCTTCCTACACAGGAACTCTTCATGCTCCATAAATGAGCGTCTGGTGCTTTCAGCATTTAAATGCAACACATTCTTCTGGTGGTGGTGTTTTTTGTTGGGTTTTTTTTTTTTTTCCTGAAAAACTGACTTTAATAAAAAGTGTATTTACACTTTAGAAGCCTTACTTTCTAAATAGCTCCAGAACGTTTGAATCGTATTGAATCACTGATTCTAAAACAAAGAAGCAAACGGGGAAGAAAAAAAAAAAAAAAAAGAAGAAAGAAACAATTAGACTAGATATGCTTGCAGTTACTTAGGTCTGAATCATTCCACTTCTAATATGAGTATCTGTAACTAACATCCAGCTATTTTGGTTCCGTAGGGTTTGGGTAGTTTTTGAAGCTTTCCAGAATGCTTCCAAATGTTGTAAGAAGTGTACCACATATGTATCAGATAGAAATTTGGATTCAGCATGATTATATAATGCATGCTAAATTCTGTCTAGGATGTGCACTTACATGCTGGCAGATGAAAGGAGAGACATCTTACTGCTCTGGACCTCCTACCACCATGCTCCTCAAGAAGGAATGGAAATGTCTAACAATTGAGTTGATGCTGCAAATATGCTTTAGATAAAAGAGAGAGAGGAAATGTAAGACTGATGTATCAGTGTTACTAGGAATGGGTGAAGCAACCCTGAAGTTTTAAGCCCTGTGGCTTATACTCCATCATTTCCTCTAAACACTGTGCCATTTTATGTGCTTGTCCCTCATCTCAATTGGGTTAGTTGTTTAACGCTCAATTCTGCATCTTCCCTAATGGGCTGCTGGTAGCTGGGGGTAACTGATGGAAGAATGAATGGCCCAGAGTATTGGCTGGTAGTTTGTAGGTCCATATAAGCAACCACCAGTACCACTTTTAATCACTGATGGGGTAATCCTTAAAGGCTTTACTTTCAGACTGACAAAGTGCCATGAGTATGCAGAGGCAGTATGAGATGATATCCTCTAGTGACTATTGTTTGCTTTGCATAAGTAGAGGAAGAAAATAGCAACAGCATGAAATTTAGGGAACTGTTATTCTGTAGTTTTTTGTTAATCAACTCCAGAGCATCACAACTGGATGGGAACTTCTATTTCCCCCTGAGATGTCTCAAGTGTCAGGTCATGACAGGAACACTGCCACCTCCACTTAATCCAAGACTGAAATCCTCAAAATCCCAGTTATTTCTTCCCTCAATCCGGTTCCCTGTGCATAATTTTGGATGCCCTCTCCCTGAAGGAAGACATGACCCCACGTGAGGTGCTGAGGCTTCCTTAGTGGTGTGGGAGGAGATGTGGGAGTGAATTTCACAGAAACCTCTGATCAGGAAGCTCCTTGAGCAAGCTGGTGGGGAATGGCTGCATTCCAGGGGAGTTTCCTAATTGCTGTGCCACTGGGGCGTGCAGGGGAGTGTATCCTGGCTAGTGCAAAACACTCCAGCTGCCTTTACCAAAGCACTAACCGAGTGGTTGTTCTTAAAGAATGGTTCACCCCCGCAGATGAGGCAGGGAGGGAACATCCTGTTGTGGGAATCTCATTCATGCTTAAAGGGTGAGCTATAAGATTTCAAAGCTGTGTCAAAATCATAAAGCTAGGATTCCTTGCCTTGTGGCAAAAATTTAGGTTTACCGAGATGCAAGGAATCTAGTGCCAACAGTTCTCTCAACTGGTGAGCCTCTGCAGTGGATTTGAACATCCAAGAATTGATGCCAAATAACAAAAATGTGTGGTATCTCAACATTGTGCCCAGAATAACAGGCTAAAACAATTTTCACGCTTGCAGGGATTTTTTTTTTTTTCCCACTGTGTGAATTCAATAATCTGGTTTTGCACCTGCAACAAGTCTCTTTCCTGGCCATTAGCTAATTAGAGTTTGAAAAATGTTGTACAGTGCCCTTAACTTGGGTTTTGTAATAAGTAAACATTCCATATTGCTTACGCTACGTCATTCAGTAGGACACAAATATTGATGATTTGTCCTGTGTTTTCTTGATCTGTATTATATATGCACAGTACATTGAAGATGATTTCAGTGAACCAATTTGTTCCCATGATTTAAGCAGAGCTGCAGGGATTCTTTGTTTGCAGTTTTTTATACACTAGGAATTAGTCCCATTTTCAGAAATAAATTTGAATTCTAGAAAAACATGTTGTGGGAGATGAGATGCATCTTCTTTGCTGACTGCTTGTCTATATCCTTAAGGAATTAATTTTACTAAGACAGCAGCTTGCTTATACCAAGTGAACAATGTTATGGGGAAAACTATTATAGAGGAAAAAAAGGCATTGCAAGTGCCACTGTATAAAAACTGAAGTAAAATTCCAGCAGGAGAGCTGTAATCAATTTTAATTGTGACTACCAATATTACATCCATTATCAAATCAAGATGTCAAACAGAAATTATCACAGGTATTACTGAAAAAGATCTCTAACTCCAGAGGCTTTGACTACACATCTGTAAAAGAGCTATTGAAAGGAGGGAAATTCTTACAGCAAACTAGCTTTTCCTTGCTGTGCTGTCTGTGGCTACACCACAGTCCTGCTAGCTGGACTTAATGGAATAAGTAATAACAGTAGGATATTATCTTCAATTTTGGTGAGACATGCATTTGCTGACAACAGATAAGTCTTGGGGCTGAGACACAATTTATACCCTTTCCACCAACTGTATGTTAATCTGTCCCATCTTTCCCAATTTTTTCCAGTCTGTTCTTATTGCTGTATGTGGCTCTGTGTCCTATTCACATTCTCCCCAATTAGCCAATCCCTATTTTTTTTTTTTCAGGTTATTCATATGGACTCTAATCTCCCTCTTCCTCTCTTTCTTTCTCTGTTTTTCTGTTTGTTTTCTTCCCCCCCCTCTTTCTTTCCCTCTTTCTCTCTTTCCGTAGTAAATCCATGTTCTAGGACCTGAAGGCTCCATTCCTCTTTACAATCACTTAAGTTTCCACCAGTAACATCCCAGTCTTAATCTCTCTTCTTCTCTAGCCAAAACAAGCTGACTTCCTCTTTTCTTCTTAACCCATGTCCTTCCACCTGCTCCAGCCTCCTGCCCTAGCAGCCTTGTTTCAGGTCTTCAATTAGCAGCTAACTTGTCAGATCAGTCACCGTTTGCTCCATAGAGAATCTACTTGTGGTATTTTATGTCTCCTTTCCTCTATCCTTCACTGATTGCATTATGTACTGCATTTTTAGTATCTAATTCAGCAATGAGAGAAGGAAGGGGAGGCCATGTTAGGTACTCAGTGTTGGATAGCTGTTGGTAGGAATGTTTCTCTGATGTTTCTGTATGATCACTTTGAAAAATGTGGAGTCCCTTGAAGAGGTGATACATAATAATGAAGACAGATGCTTGAAGTAGATGATGTCAACACCCTTCTTATCAAAGCTGTCAGAGTAACTATAAGCAAGTAAGACATTTCCTCAATAAACTGTGGCAGATTCTTAAGGCTTGGGTACTGCTGAACTTTTGCTGTATTGTTCCTGAGATCTTCAGTATTCAGCTTAATCTGAATGCCAGAGGAATGTGTCTACTCATGGTGATTGTATAAAATGTTGACTGCTAGAGAAGTTTTCCAATTTTATGCAAATACAAATACCAGTACTCATTTATTTATGACTGAAATCTTAAGAGTCACAACATAACTCTTTGCAGTGAAATTGGTATCGTCACTGGTGACACAAGCAGTAGTCCTCTAGGAATTAGTGAACAGAGTGGCCTTGTGTCATGAATATGCTAAGTAGTTCTTGAGTGACTCCACCTAAGAATGTTGGAATTTTGTTATTGAGTCATTGTAAAAGGTAAATAAATGACAGTGTTGAATGTCAGGATCCAGCGCTCAAAAGCATCTTTTCTCGTGGGAAAAGAGCAGAGCATTTAAATAAAGGAGTACAGAGAAGAAGAAAGAGCATGGACATGTTTTCGCCTTCATTTCTCATTTAAAACTTTAATATGCTTTAATTAAATGGGAGATCTAAAATCAATAAAGCAAGGTAGTATATAAAAAGGTGTAGCTTACATAGCTCACAAGCAGTAAGGAAACTATTTAGCCTGTTGTCTTAAAGAAGTAAAAGCTTGTGAAATCATGCTGTCCATACATCTGTGTGTGTCCCACTCCGCCAAAATAGCATTTGACAAGTTTCAACCATGCATCACAAGTAAAGCTCTCACACATACCAAGTTTCTAGAGATTGTGTAGAGCAGCTGTTAAGGTGGGCTTATGCTGGGAGCTGTTTTCTCAGGCACAACAGAAAGAGCCATAAAATCACAGCACAATGCTAAACCTGCTGTTAAAACAGCACCAGCCCTACTTGGCCCAAGCTCTGTCCCCTCCGCTTCTTCCTTACCTGTCTACTCCAGCTGCCACCCAGAGGCTCTTACACAGGAAGCTTCCCTGCTCTTGTTTTAATGTGTTTGTCCTCTTAGGCAGTATATGCTCTTAGGCAACTCTTGTGTATATGCTCTTTCCCCACCGAGGGGAAGGCTTTGTATGGTTTTCTCTCTTACTGGACACCGGAAAGTCTGTATAAATACTATGACCAAGGGAAACCTGATTCAGAGTGAGTGCTTTCTATTATGTTAAATCACTAAGTCTTAGGACACAGTTCCAAAGGAAATCAAATTTCTTTAGATTGATATTCACTGAACTGTGTTTTAATTAATCTAACTCACAACTTTTGTTTCCAGTAGGACAATTAGTATGTACTAGAATAACAGCTTTGGTATCCTTCTCCTGGGAGATGATCAGCTTCATTATTTAAATAATCAGATGAAATCTGGGATAAGCAAATCTTAATTTCATAGTGAGTCAGAATACCATGCCCAGTTTTAGATACTGTAGTAACAAAGAAGTGAATCAGCTGGAGACAGTCCAGAGGGCACTGACAAGAAAGATCAGAAGTGCTGAAATTATAACCTAAAAGAAAGAAAAAAGAACAAATTATGCCAGTTTAGCTTGACAGAGAGAAGAGAGAGCGAAGACATTGTAACATAAAAGGTTGCTACAAGGAGGAAGAGAACAATCTATTTCTCTTGCCTGTGTTTGATAGAACAAGAAGTAATAGGCTTAAATTACAGCCAGAAAGATTTATTTTAGAAATTTCAGAAAACTTTAATGGTAAAGGTAGGGAATAGATTGCTTGGCAAGCTTTTGGGGTTTCCGTCTCCATTGGAGATCTGTAAGATCAGAGTACTTGAATAACTGCTTCCTGAAGGAAAAAGGATGGATTAGGTGTCTTACAAGGTTCTTCCTAGCTCTACTGTATATTCTAGTAGTAAAACCTCAGTTTAAAAGATAGGCTTCCTGTATTCTTCTTATGCTCTTATTGTCTTCAAGCACTGATAAAATCCTTCTGTGGAAAAGAGAGTAAACAATGCTATTAGTTCTGTGATATTGTAATGAAAAATGGAAATACATCTTGGAATGAAGTACTTTTTGATATACCTTCATTTAGATAATTGTGCAGAAGCACTTGGAAAGTTGGCTATAATAGAGGAAAAACATATAATGTGATAAAATTCATTTGTTTAAAATTACTTTTTCAGCACCTGTTAGTGTTGTACTGAATGATATCACTGTAGATCACTCATGTGGGAACTTCAGAAATCAATTGAATAAAATTGCCCTAATTGTATTCAGAATACTAAATATAGTTTTAGATTTTATATTATCATTTCTTCTGTTTCAAATATTTCACTTAACTGGAAGTATTAGAAGTAGCACTTTAGTTCTCAAAAAGTATATGTACCGTGTGAAATCCATTAAAAAAAAAAAAGAGAGAGAGAGAGAGAGATAAAATCTAGACATTTCAGAAATATTCCTGTTACAGTCCTTGTGTCTGAATCATCCAGAATCAAATGGTTGGGCTGCAGAGGTTGACTCCAGACTTGTAAAAAACTGTTCTCAATCAGATACTCCTGATGCAGAGCTTTGAATCCATTTGTTTATTTCTGCAACCTTGATTTTTTTGCAGCTTGCATTATAACTTGAACGCAATTTGTTTGCATTTCTGTAATGTGACTGGGGCATAACACTTTCACTGCAGGATATCACAGAAATTTGACTCGACTGTTCTAAGTATGTAGGTTGCTCCAAAAGTAATGCCTTGTATTTATTTCCATGGAAACCACAATAGATACAAAGAGCACAATAACACTATTTGATGGGATCTACGAAACCCTCTTTATTTTTCAATACAGTCACCACCATTAGCTATGCATTTTCACCAGCAGTGTACAAAAACCTTCAAGTTGTGCATGTCAAAATTGGCACCAGTGGAGGTGACCCACTGTTTCTGAGCTGCTATGATGGCATCAGTGCTAGGAAAATATTGCCCATGCACTCTATCATCCTTTGGCCCGGAAAGATGGAAGTCAGAATGCACCAAATCTGGACTATACAGTGAGTGTGCTACAACAGTCCAGACAAAATTGGCAGTGTACCTGACAGATTTCAAAGTGATATGGGGCCTGGCATTACAGTGTTGCAAGAGAAGGGCTGTATTTTTCTCTGGCCTGACTCTGGAAGTTTGGGCCTTCAGCTTAGTCGGCTTTGTAAGATAGCAGTCAGAGCTGGTAGTTTGTCCGGGTTCCGGGAAATCCAGAAAGATCATGCTTTTCCTATTCCAAATACCATGCATATCACTTTACCAGCTGAGGGCTGCATCTTGAGCTTTTTCTTCTATGTCAAATTCACATATTGCTACTCCATGGACTGCCATTTTGACTCCAGCTCATAGCAGTAACACCACATCTCATCACCAGTAATAATGCAATCCAGGAAGCTGTCATGATCAGCCTCATATTAGTCGACAGATCCTGACAAGCTTACAGTCAATGCTCTTTCTGTTCCTGCATGAGCATTCATGCGACCCACCTGGCACCGACTTTGTGATATTCCAGCACTGCCACCATCGTTTCCAAAGAACTGAAGTTGATATTCAGCTTCACACACAGCTCCCTGATCGTAATCTGCTGATCCATATGTGAGCTGATTGAGATGCTCTTCATTTTGTGGTGTGACCGCTGTGCATGGCCATCCAGAACATGGCTTGTCTTTCATGTCACAGTCACTGCTGATGAAACGCACCCCCCACTGCCTCACTGTGCTCACATCCACTGTATGACCTCCATAAACATAAGCAAGCCTTGATAGATGCCAGCGGGTACAATCTTTTCTGCATGTCAGTAACGTACCTTTGCTTCATACCCACTTCCTTGTCAGTCACCATTGTGTCAGACTGCCCCTCTGCTGCAATCTGCCATACAGCAACAAAATGTAACAGAATATTGGTGTGAAGGTTCAACCTCTACTCTCATACTGCCAACATCTGCCTCTGACATCATGGACCAATGTAATAAAATAGGAGGCATTGCTTTCAGAGCCCTCGCAATATACATTGTATAGTTAATGTGTATGAGTAACTAAACTTATTTTAGTATTTATTATCTTTTATTAAAACGTGAAAAAGATAGGACCGAACCCATAGAAGTAGTGGGTTATTTGATCTTGTTTTTGTGAAACTGATCCATCATGCTGGTGTGATGGCAGTGGCTGCAATTCTTAGTGAGTTCTCAGAGGGTTTATCAGCGACCTCTACTTGCCATACCACTAATGCCTGTCTCTGATGTCATGTGCCAACACAGTAAAATAGGAGGCATTACTTTTGTAGCAACCATTGTATTTCTTGAATCTTAGAGTTTAAACAGTACTGTCTGTTCTGCTATAGAAAGTCTTCTTTGGGCAAAACCAGGAACAAAACATATTGGTTTCAGCATGGCAGTGTCCACCTCTGCCAGCTACAGGGACCTCTTTTCACTTTTAGCTGTTTAGGCCTCAGGACGGTTTGGTCTGTGAAAAGGGCACCATCAACAGCCAATACTGGAAGGAGAGGTGGGAGACTTCGGTTTAAATGCTGCCCCAGATCAGGAAGGGAGGCAATTACAGAGCAGGTATCTTACCTTACATGTCCTTCTTGGTGGGAAGTATGGTCCAGCAGGAGCTGAAGGCAAAGTAAACAGGGAACTCTGCTTGAAAATATCACACATCTAAATGTTGGACTTGGAAACCTATGCTTCTGCAGGCATACATGTCCCATACACTTCAGCATAGTATAGTTGTCTGAAGTTAACTGTAAATAAGGCTGGTCAACTATTGGAAGGAGTCTGGCCCCTGTAATACAGAGCGGTGTTCATTAAATTTAAGATGCTCTGGCTTCTCAAAATCGTGTTGCTTCTATCGAGTGAAACCAATTGCTTAAAGCAAGCTCAATAGCACCTTGCCACTGATATTTTTCTACCTGTGACCTACAGATTTCCTGGAACACGTTTAAATACTGAGAGTTTAAGAACAGAAGAGTTCCTGGATGTCCATAAAAAAGGGTGAACTGTGGCCCTGTGTACTGGGAATCTGCACCATTTATGACTTGGTGATGCAGTTAAATTCATCACGGATCTAACTCTTAAGAACACATGTTTTTATGAAGAAAAGTGAAAATGATGAGTTTAATAAACAGTCAACTTTTTTATTGAGAAGTTCAAAATTAAGTAGTTGTAAGAAGCAAGAATCTGACAGATTTCTGTAGTATTTTTTAAAACCAGCACCTCTGTTCTGGGCATTCATGTTGTCTAATGGAGTTCAGACACATATTTGAAGTGGCTTTATAGGTACGTTTCCTTACATTGAATAGGCACAATGGATTTTAAACAGTTTCATAGCAACCGATGGTTCATGATGGCCATTAACCTAGATAAGTGAATTTCAGTTTGTTGCATCCTTAATGGTCTATGGGTAAAATATTCTTTCTCTTAATCTGTTTCTAAGAATTTTAGTGTAATTTTTCTTGCACAATTTTCTTTTACAGAGCAGATTCATATGATTTTTTGCAATCAGGAGAAAAAAAAACAAAAGAAAAAAAACGTTCAAGAGAAGGGCTTTATAAGAGCATTTACCGTAGAAGAAATGTATGTTTCTCTGGAATTTCGTAGTGATAGCATAGCCTAGCAGGTAACCCAAACTTCAAAACAATAAGCACTTACCTTGAGATCACCTTAAAATGCATTCCTAAGTAGTAAAGATTTTGAGATGACCTGTTGAAACGGTGCCAGCTGGACTTCAGAAAGTTGGCCTGATGGTTGGTTTCTGGTGTGCCGCTCCTGTGTGCTGCTGGGACATACCATATCTATTGCTTCTGGAAAAGAGCGCCCTGCCCACAGCACACTGCTAGTGCCAGGGCAGGGGAGGAAAGCCCCATGACACCTGGTGGAGCTGCTGCCAAGCCCTGGGAAAGGCAGGACACAGGACCTGGGATTTTGTGATTAGGGCCAGGTGCTGTCACCCTGGCTCACAAGCTGTGCGGTGCCAGAGCGGCTGTGCTGGCAGAGCCTCCTAGCGGAGCTGCAGTACTGGCTGCTGGAGGACAACTGTAAATCTCGGAGGAAATTGCACCACCTTTCCTCGTGACAAGCTTGGCAGAAGTGCCTCACCCACCCTGCTCGCAGAGGCAGAACCGGCAGAGCTATTGTGTCAGCACAGTGTGTGCATGGGGGGCTGCGGCTTCCCTGCCCTGCACGTGGACCTGGCATGGTGCAGGCATTTGGGAAGAACCCAACATGTATCTTGATGTTTGCGTGAACCTTAACGAGACAAAGTAAAGGCAAGTTTTAAAGAAAATTGGATTAAATGGCTTAATTCTCCACAGCTGAAGGCTTTAAATTTTAATCAAGTCTTGAGTCTGAGGCTAATAACTTAGAGAATGTTTAAAATGACTAAAATTTAAAACTAAACATGTATGTCTAATGTGCATTAGCACCGATGTGTTTGCATAGCAGCGGTTCCTGAAAGTGGGCACACTGAAAGGACAGATCTCCAAGGCCAGCATGGGGTTTGCTCAAAGCTCTGGGTTGGGGTTCACTGTGTTTTGTCCCAGCTGTGCCTCAGCCATTACCATGCAGTCGTACAGAGTCCAAGGCATGTGTACCATGCAGCACCTTAATTAATCACTTTGGTCATTATGTTCACCAAGACAGGGTACTGCAGTGCCAACTCCAGCCATGCAGGACAGAAAAAAAGGCTGTTAAATTCTCTCTTGTCTGTCTGAAATGCAATCTTTACAGAAAAAAAGCATGGCACAGGTGGTCTGGATTCCAGTCTGTTAGGCCTCTTGCCACAAAGCCTGCTGACCTCATAATACTTGGGACTTGATCAGTAATGTAAAGTCTCTGGATTTCAAAACTTCTATCCTATGGGGTTTCTTTTTCACATGGCTCCTATACATCAGAGGGACTTTGCGTTAAAATAGACTGCTGATGGACAGTGGAACTGGTGAACCCTGGATCCTTGCAGCTAGCTTGTGACATACTTAGGCTCATTCTTACACAGGGTTCTCACAGGTATTTCACATGAGATGTCTTCTCATATATAAGGTTACCTGCGTGCCTGGGAAAGGATTCATCTGAGAGGGCAGGTGTTAGGTGCTGATTGTCCAGCTGCTTCTGAAGTGAGTGAAAAGCTGAATCACAGGTAATTCCCCACACGTGCAGCAGTGTGTGCCTGGGGTTAATTTATTCTTCTGGTCGCTATTCGTACCTGTTAACCACACATTGGCTGCTGGCACCAGCATTGTGTGTGTGAAAGCGAACAGGGCTGTTGGGAACTACCTGAGTTGGGCATACTGTTGGTTGTCACAAGATAATGAGGGATTGTCTTGGCCCAGCAAAAGGTATTTGCATTTGTAACCTTGTAAACATTATTTTATTGGATTTGTGTTATCTATAAAGGATCAGGAGAATGCTTCAGTGATAAACAATAAGAAACTTCTAAAATTTGTTTTTGAATGTATGCAGTTTTCACTACAACTTTAATAATTTTAGTAAAGTTATCATCATTCTATAAGGATGTTGTAGCACATTTGAAAGTTTGTTGTGACCTTCAGACATGACTAATGTAGGACTATGTAAACATAAATTAATTTATGTTTGACCGATGGAATAAAATATTCTAGAAGAGCTGTGAAGTATACAGTATAAAAGTTAAATGGCTTGAGTTTTGGTATGCTTGAGAAATCATTTGATATGTTCAATAAATAATCACCTTTCCCAAGATGACACCTTTACTTTGTGTGGACAACTTGTCCTGTTGGGCCAAAGAAGTTGTGTCTTTAACAGGGATGATAAACCTCTAGCAATGTCTTACTTTCAGTCTACTTTTGTAGTTATCTTGGGAATGATCAGTCAGATCAGGCTATAGCAAAGGTAGCAAACATCCATTTTCATCCATTTCATCCAACATTCATCCACTCTCATCTTAATCTGATGGTCAAAAGTCTTACTATCTCCATGTCACCCCTGTACTATCTTCTCTGTTCTAAATTTGGTTGAAATTGCCCAACAGGTTGAGAAATTATGAGGGAAAGCAGGGTAATAGCTGAGTGAGTTGGTGATGTGTTTGCATAAGCCTCATTTCTTTTGGATGTGGTATAACAAAGTTAAGAGCCTGCTGGATGTTGGCGTGGGCAATATTCAACAGTACAGATATTTTGTTTCACTGTTAATGTTACTTTCAGTTTGTGGACAAAAAAAAAAAAAAAAAAAAATCAGTTTGCTTAACCGCACAATCCTAATCAGTCTTCATCATGTGTGGTGTTTTGTTTAGAAAGCATGTAAAAGTTAAAGCGAATATAGACTACCTCATGTTGTCTGTAGTTAGCATTTGTGATCAGAACATCCAGTTCTTTCTTCTCTCTTTCCTTTTAAAATTATGTTTTTATTTCAATGGTACTTTCTACCAGCAGGCAAAGCTGCTGTTACACTCTACCCAGCTGTGAAATCAATATGATTTTCATTACAAAGATAACAGAAACTCTCTTAGAAAGACTGTGAATTGCCAAAGGTCAAATAACAGTCAGTGGCAGAGCTTAGAATTTAGATGTCCTAATTAAAAAATCTTGTGGTATAAATATATTAATGAAATGCACCCTGAGAAATGTTTGCATTTAAGATGCACTTTTACACTGTTACATCGTTCCTTTAATTACTGTAGTGCATGTAAGTCCTATTTAAATCTTATAATTCTTTCTCCACAATATGACTATTTCTTATAAAATTGATGCTCGGTTCTAGTTTCTTTTTTTAATTCACAATTATTTCAGCATGATTGGATTAGAAAGTGTAACAGTCACAGAACAGAGAACGTATCTAGTAATATTTCTGTTGTATTGGACTCTAAAAATTACACATAAACCGAATGAATGAGTACATCAGTTATTTCTGATTGATGACTTCATTAAAAACAAGAGGAAGTGCACAGTAAAACTGAAAGCAGCTCTTGAATCTTTCAACCAGAGCAGCCACTTCTCTATAAATTAAAATCAGCATTTTAAAACAAATGTTACTTGTCTTCTGAAGATTGTCTGTGATCTTTTTCTTATTAAACCTTAGTTTTTCCAGCTGTAAGTTACATCTCCGTTATTATCACTGAAAATTCCAGGAAAGCAATCATTTTATTATTTGTGTTTGAAATCCTTCCCTTCTATTCTCTCTCTCTTCTTATTTATTTATTTATTTACTTTTTAATTTAAATTCTCGTTCCACTCTGTGTGTTGAAACAGTAAAATCGGATTGCTAAATATTGTGGATTTTAATAGGAAAAGTTTTCCACCTTACAGCTAAAGGGTTTTTATGTTATTGTGCTCCCTCTGCTGGATAGTACCTATTAATTTTTTATTCCCTGAGCTGTACTAATATCT
The DNA here is from genome assembly GCA_013399175.1 of Odontophorus gujanensis. Classification (NCBI taxonomy): domain Eukaryota; kingdom Metazoa; phylum Chordata; class Aves; order Galliformes; family Odontophoridae; genus Odontophorus; species Odontophorus gujanensis. The sequence continues at coordinate 113,254 of VXAB01026661.1, read as the reverse complement.
GTGTTGTATGAACAAAGCAATCATACCGTCTTAATGAAAGAGGTATAAAAAGTGGGAATGCCTCTGAGATGACATGGAAAGTGACAGTAGTAGGCTAGGAAAAATCCTGTTTTCTGGCAGCTAGGAGCAATCGAGAGCCCTGCGTGGTTATCTGAAGAACAGTTATTTGCCATTTCTTGAACAAAATCAGATGGACACTAAATAACTTTCTTTCATTTGTTTAACTTAGAGAGGATGATGTTGATTCTCATGCTCTGGTAAGTACAACAGTGTCCTCAGATGTCCGTGCGATGTTATTAGAGTCTCAGTCTTAGAGGGGTGGTTCTCCTAACTTGTTTCATCCCTTGTTGAATCTTACGAAGTCACTGCTGGGCCAGCATTTATTCAGTGGATAAAGCAAGCATGCTCACACTCAGTGCAAGGCAGGCAGCAGATGGCTGCTTTCCCATCACCACTGCAGTGACCCAAAGAAGAGGAAAAGTAACACTCCAATTTTGTTCAGAGAAGCAGTGTTGGTCTTTGCTGCATTTGACCTCACACAGTGTACTGGCCGTGTGCTACTGCTGCTTGCTTCTTTGCTGCTGGTTTCGCTCAGTGAGCCTGGCTTTGTTCTGCTGCCCTGCACTGACCTGGTGGGGCACAGCCCTAGCCCCAGATCCCGCCATGTAGTGCTCCCTGCAGAGCCACCCAGCTCCACTCCTGTGGGCATGGCCACCCTGGTCCTGCAACAACCCTGCTCCCCCCCTGAGATGCTGATCCCATCAGCTGTATGAAAAGGGGATGGCAATGAAACACGTGCTTTAGATTCACCAGTCAGAAGTTCTGCCATGGTTTTGCCAAGAAAGTTGGATGCTGTGTTCATTATCTTTGTAGTTTCCTCAAAATGTAATGTGGTATAGCAAATGCCATTGTGTATTACTGACATTAAGCTGGAAGTTGCTTTCAACTTAGCTTGGCTGGACTTACTGATATAACTCCAGTATTTCCATATAGATTGGACTGACAGTATATTTATTTTATACTTTGATTTCTATATGTATATTAAAAAATAGTCAAAGTCTTTCATGATCCCAAACAATCCAACAGTGAAATAATCTGCATAGTTGTCTTTGTGAATAACTCTTGTGAATACAACCCTTAATTTGCCTGTCTGTTTTCATTTCCAAACAAATTACTTTTTAAAAACTATTTCTTAAAACTCAGACTATTCAAAAGAGTAAATATCCAGTTCCTGAAACCTTCAGTTCCTCCTGTTTGGATGAAAAGACAGATGGTCAGTATATTTTACAATCACTAAAATAATAAAGGCATATGGTGCCATTGCACAAATATCCTACCTTAAATTAGAAGGGCCTGAACAGAAATGGTGTCACCCTTGACAGAGCACCTTGGCCTGGGATGCATCCTCCTTGTGGAGGAAAATCGGGACACCGAAGGAGTGGTTGAGAAGGATTTTTGGAGGAGCAGCCCTCTGTGGAGGGTCCTCATGGTTCAGGTTGAAAATCATTTGCCTCTGTTTTGGGGGCCTGTTGAGTTACAGCCTCTAAAACACGTAGCAGTGTTTGTCTCAGCAACAGCACACACCGTATGCTTTGGGAGCATTCCCAAGTTGAATATCATCCTCACCGTACTCCAGCATACTCGTTAATGCTCCCATTATTCCATTCAGTGGGACTAATCCAAAGGCCCCTGAAGTTGTCAAAGCTGTCTTTAAGATATTCTGGATAAAACCTTGGATTGCATGATTTAAGTCACACTGTTCTCAAATCATAAATGATAGTTTATATGCTGATTTCTTTATTCTAAGCTACCTGTTCTTCTCTATCTTTTGAAGAAATAGTGATGTGAAACGGAAAAAGGAATAGGATTTGAAATGCTGCTACTTTTCTCATCTTTTTTCCAGAGAAGGAATGGATTGAACATACAAAGGCATTCCATACAATGCTAAATCGAATTAAATTGTATTTATTGATCAAGACTTTTCCCCAAACATATGATCAATTCATGGGAAAGACCAGAGATTTTAAAGTTGATGTGGATAAAGGAAGTGCTGGATTAAGCTATTGTAGTTCTCAGTTAGTCCTGGTCAATCCTTGTTGCTTTTTGGTCACAAAGCATATTTAATAGAAATATATATATATATATATTGCAAGATAACTTCTTATATCTAAGAGAGGAAAAATTGGACTTTGCCAAGTAGAAAACCTCCTCAGATCCCAATATTTTTCCAGATGACAGGATTTCTTTACATGCGGGAGATTTTTCTTTTCATTTCCATTCATTTTAACAGAAGATTTTAATTTTTCTTTTGCAAAAAACAAAACAAAAAAGGATGGGATGTGTGGGGACTGAGGAAAAATGAAACTACAGACTAAACAGACAGAAGATACTATTTCAAATGGGTATGTTTCTGGTAATGGGAGGGAGACTTAGACCAAACAAGAAAGAATGGCTGGGGAGGATCTACTCGGGATTCCACTGATGTGCTTACAGCTGTTATTACAGTATCTGGCTTTCTGAATTAAATATTGATAGAAATAAATGAAAAAGGAGATTGAGTAAACTGAAATGTGCTTTCTGCCTTCCTAAGAGTACCAGACTCAACACCCTTTTATACAATTAATTGTATTAAACATCAGCTGACAGGAAATAAGAAAGTTCCTATGGCAACTAAAAATAAGCACAGGAGGAAAAATGCATCAAGTGCTGTCAGCAGACAGCATAAAAGGCAAATTTATGGAGATAACAACACAAAAGAAGATACAAAGACCTGTCTCATAAACAACCTACCTACTTGGATGGCTTGTTTTTGTTGTTTTCTTCCAAATTGGGAACACTGCACCTTACTTACAGCATCTACTTATCAACAGTTAGATCACCTTGCAGAGCGAGGCTCCTGGTTCATGTGCTGTGCAAGTCTGGGGCGGGACCCGCGAGCTTGAGAGGGCAGAGGCAAGGTAAGTGCACAGCTGTACTGCTGAGGGTACAGCTTGGCCACATGTAAGCTGCCACCTCAGTGGGAGAATGAATTTTAAGACCATTTAACTCTTCAACTTCTTGGTTTACCTGATTTTTCTACCGATCTGGTTCTTCCTACCTTCACTTCTCTCACAAGAAGCAAAGCTGAGCTTGACCCAGACCTGCGCGGTGTGGAGAAAGCTGCTCTCCATGCTCTCAAGTTTTAGCTGCTCCTGAAGAGCCTTCCAGGCTCTCTCCTCTGATACGTCTTGGCCATAAAGTACCTCCACAGGCACAAAATAATTTTTCTGTGTGAATTATGATGTTGTGACGTGATTGAGGAGAACACCAAAACAGGACCAAAAGCAAGGGCTGGGAGAAATGTGGTCAGACTTCTCCAGTGCTGGTAGAGGCCCTTAATCTTAACTCAGGACTTTTGGTGTGTCTGTGGTGAGTGATGCCCTAGCTTTGAATTCACTGCTCTTGCTGGAAAAGATTATTCCACTGTTACAAGGAAAACTTCATTTTCATTCTTAGGGTGGTATGAATGCTCCTCCTGTCACAAAAACCCACTCCTCTGTTCTGGTCGATGCGTGTATCATCATAGCTTCCATATAACTCATCTGGACGTGTATCTATATTTTTACCCTTCCCATTCCTGTTGTGCCATGCTTATGATACAGTATCACAGATGTAACCCATCATTATGTGACTCACGCTGCAAGTCGATGCATGTAACCACAGGCATGCAGAGTGTGAATGGATATCAGGCACTGATACTATTATAGCTTACTCTGCAGTTTGCTCATGTACTGGCTGTTGGGAGTAGTGAATACCCTATCTCAGTGTGGAATATACTTGCATTTCCTCCAGGTAAGTTTAGGACCTGTTGACCACTTCTCCAGTGCTGCTGCAGAGCTGGATAATTGCAGTGGTTACAGTGGTTAGACTGCAGTGTATTTTTTCATACTCTTCTTGTGAAATGGTGCTGCTAACCCACATTTTACTCCTGGAAGATGGTAGATGGCAGACGTGCAGGCTGTATGAATGGGTGCAGCAGCAGTCACAGAATCACAGGATTGTAGGAGTTGGAAGGGACCTCTAGAGGTCATCGAGCCCAACCCCCCTGTCTAAGCAGGCTCCCTAGACCACATTGCACAGGTGGGGAGAATCAATCTGTTTTTTTTTGTTCTCCACAACTAGGTTATATCCTTCACCTTGTGTGAACCAGCAGGGCAGCAAAGTAGGCAGTGAGTCTGATACAAACAACTAATTTGTACGAGTCAGACTTCGCATTTAATTTATCCTCTCATATTCAATAACATTCTCTGATTACTGAGTTGAAATAAACAAGAATCAGTGGTAAGCAAACAGGGCATCAGTGACCTTGTAATTTTTGTTCCTAGGGTGAGAAGATATTTTTCATTTGATATGAATGTGAATGAAATATTAAGAAAGAAACGGAAGGAACAAAATATATGGTTTGGATGTTGGTACTAAACAAGCTTAGAGAAGATACAGAGATTAAAAAGTTTAAGTTTCTTTTTAGATAACTTTCTTAAAGTAGACAATTTCAATGCCTCTCTTAAAAAAAAAAAAAAAAAACACGTTTGTTTATAGCAGAAAATGAACTAAGGCACTGCACTTACTGTATGTAAGGTCTGTACCAAAGCCTGCTATTAGAGTTTCAGAATATGACTGCTGGAAAGCAAACTGTCCAAAATGACAAACTTTTGGGAGATTTAGATTTAAAAAAAAAAAACATCTGTGAAGCACAGAAATCAGTTTTCATTTGAAAAAATGTGCTTTGAACAATGCAAATGATCAAAAGAATTTCAAAAGTCTTGTTTGTAGAAAGGATGAATACATCCATCTTCTCTCTTTTGCTCTAATTAAGTTCAGTCCCATTGAACCTGGAAAACCTTTTGACAAAATTTGGCTTACCTGATCCAATGCAAAAATTCACTGTAGCATCAGTACCAAGTGTTGCTGCAAGTGGCTGATCCAGGCAGTAGTTAGACTTGGAAGCTGAGAGAGATTCTGTGTCAATTGTCAATAGTTTTCAGCAAGTTCAGTTGTTGAACTTTTACTCTGTATAGGACAGAGGGGGAGTTGGCACTCACACGCTGTGTCTGAAACACAAGTAAGTCCTGCTGATGAGGTACTTGAACAAACTCCTAAAAGAAACCACCTTTCAGCTGGGATGAGGAAAGGAAACCAGAAGAATGAAGAAATATTGCCTAAATACCTAATATTGCCTTTGGAATAATAGTATGTTTTGCAATGTGTTTTTTCCCTTATAAACTGATAAGCATTCTACTATGGACTTTAATATGACGGAATCACAGAATTACAGAATTACAGAATTGTTGGTTGGAAGGGTCCTCTGGGATCCATCTAGCCCAAGCCCCCTGAAAGAGCAGGTTCCCTATAGAGTAGGTTGCACATGTGGAGTCTGTTGAGAGAGTATCAGTAGGCAGAGGTAGTGATCTCTTGGCCTTGGTCGGCAGAAAGCCATGGGAGCAGTGGGAAAGTAGAGAGATCAAGGAACGTGGAAACAGCGCCTTAACAACAAGAAGTGCACGCTGACCTTGTGTGCTGCTGATTGTGCAAGTTGTTAATCATGTGTGGGGGAACCACAAAGGGGTAAGGTTTGGGGAGTGAAAAATTCCGAGCTGTGCTTGCTGGGCTATATTAGCTGCACTGTAACTAAATAAAGGTTCTTCGGTTGCTATTGGAGTCCGTGCCTTAATCGCCACATGCACAGATCTCTTTTTTAGTAGATGACTTCAGGATTATGATTAACAATTCTCTGCCTCACTGATAAATCTTTCAATGAGTGTTGAGGTTACATTGCCAACGTGAGGTTACATTTGTTGTTTGTGTGTAGTATACTTGGAATGAAGTACTTTATAGTGATTCTGTAAGCACTCAGAACACTTCTGGAAGTGTTACCAAGAAATGATTAAAAAGCTTAAGAAACAAAACAAAACTGGGCATTGTACAAGCCAGTCTTTCTCTGTATGGGAGATTTCTCAGAAATTGAAAGAAATTCTGAAAGCAGTGGGTCAAATGTTCTGTTGGCATAGCTGTACTATTCTGTTGGAAATAACTCTCCTCATTAGAAACAAATGCAAAATTTCACATGAAGCTTTTTCTCAACTAATTTAGAGCAGGCTCTTTCATCTGTTTATTCCTAAGGGATGCAAAGCATTTCTATTGCAACGAAAGATGAAGTTGATGAGTACCTTGCAGGACTGGGCCACCACTACTTCAAGGCTGGTTGCACATTCTGGGGACCTCAGGAGGTGCACTCAGTGACTTGCTAAATAAATAAGGATTAAATAATCTTTGCAAATACAGCAGTGTCATTGGGAGCTCCATGCCCATAATTAACCTGAAAATAACCAGAAATATTAACTGTATTAATAAATAAAAAATATCAGTTCGTTGCAACTTCAAAATTGAGAGCACATTTCTTTTCATATTAAGAACATAGTTTTGTTCCTTGTTCTGTACATTTCTATTTCGTCAGTAAGTGTGATTTGAAAGAGGGAGAGAAATATATGACTGATGCATTAAGATCAATCACAATAGCTAATTTAATATCCAAAAGGTTCTTCAGATATTCTGGAGGAGAAAATGAAAGTGAAAAATTTGCTGTATTACAGTCAGAAGTACACAGTATCGTAATTTTCCTCATGATTATAAATGTCTTTTAACTTTACTGGCAAGTCCAAGCTACACCACAGCATTAGTGATAACCAGGTTATCTCCCACATGCAGCCAAGGAGCACATGGCAGCAGGGTGTGTGATGCACTTAAGTCACTGTCCAGAGCCCAGCACAGTGTATAAATACCATCTGCAGAGCACAAAGCATATTTTTGATGTTATGCTAATGCATGACAAGGAAATTAAAATAATAATAATAATGTCTAGTAAGACAGTATGAAATCTTCTTATTGTAAATCACAGGAATAATTGGTGGGCTCCAAATCTCCATTCCACACTGATGTTCTTCAAGCACAGGCAAGCAGGGGTGAGTTGTACCCAGAAACTTCACAGTTACAAAGGATACAGGATGGAGGGGAAGATACCAGAAACCTCCTTTCTGTTGAAGGCTGTGGTGGTAAGAAGGATGCAACCCAACTGGTGATGGTTTTTACTTCAAGGATGTTAGTTTGCCAAGTGAGAGGCATGGACCAGAGGAGTGAATCTAGGAAGCCTTCAGTAGGGCAGGCTGGTCATTCAGATGGGACCTGCACCTTGAGCTACCCCTCCATAGGTCACAAAGAGGGACTAGAGGGGCCCATGTCCACTTGATTCTACCTCTTGATATCGCTACCTGTTGCCCTGCCCCTCTAATTTACCAGGCTAGTGAAAACAAAGGGAATGTGTAGAGTAAAGAAAGACTTAGCCTGACTTTTTCTCAGTTGTCAGCCTATCTATTTGCAAAAGATGCAATGAAAGGAAGCTACTTTGTGAAGATGCATCAAAGAAGGATTTTTACTGTTTGTCACTGGATTTCATTTCAGTGCTAAATCACATCAACCTCAGGAAGAAGCCAGTAGAAAATGGAAAATGTGTCGCTGCTGTCATCTCAAGTTTTGTTTGCATTTCTTTACATTAAAGCTCTTATTTCTGTAGGACTTCTGAGGCTGATCTTGTTCTTGTCTCTTCTGGGTTTCAAGAATATATTGTTAGGTACTATGTCAAGTCTTGTTGTATTACATCTACATATTGCAAAATCATGTGGTCTGAATTATGCTCATAGGAAAGCATATCAGCATCTAAAGACATAAATATATAGCTTTCAGTTTAGCCATCATGCATTTTAAATATATATATATATAGATTATTTTTGTTGTTTGCATGTGTTAACATTATCTATTAGAAGAAATGTTAAAATGATGCCAAGCTTTGAAAATCAAGCAGTGAAACACAATTCTGGTATTTTCTGGAGGGAATTTGTGCAATTTTTGCTTCCTTGAGTTTGTGCATTGCAATCAGTCTTTAATTAAGAGAACGCATACTTTATTTTTGTACTTGTTGATAGATCTCTTCTGCTGAAACTCTTTAAAGTCAGACACCTGGCATGGAAACATAGTTCATATAGATGGCATGTTAATGAACCTGGTATTTGATTTTATCCTTGTGTTCATTGAGTGTCCAATGCCTTATTAATTTCGTATTGTGCAAAGTTGCTTTAATACAGAATTATTTGTTTCCTTACGACCATTTCTTTTATGGTTGTCATTAGAATATCCAGCTGTTTCACAAGCAGTAATGAATTCTGCCATACTACTTTGCTGCAATGAAGAGTATTATTAGTCCAGTTTCTTCAGATAATAAACTGAAGCAGAGGAATATAAATAATGACTAGCGACAAATTTTGGACACCAAGAAAGAAAGAAAAAAAACACTAGTCATCAGATTCTGGGACACTGTTATGTTCACAGCACAATCCTCACTGATGTTATATATGAGGACACAGCACTCCTGCAGGACAAAGGGAGGGTCTTGATTCAAATGAAGAATCCAGAAGTGAAGCAAATGAAGTTTTAAATGCCTTGCCTCACATAGCAGCTCTATCAGTCAGCAGCAGATTTCAGGCCTCCAGGGCAGCATTCATCTGTCTTAACTATGAAATCAATTTTTATTTTACTGCAGTTTGTTTTCTTGAGTGGTACGTGCATTCCACCTAGAGTTAAGGTGGAAATTGCTTTCCAGTTCCTTGCACATACTCAGGGTTATGATATCAGCCCAGCTTCGCAATGAGATGCTTGCTGGAGCTCTTCAAGGACATCTTGGGAGGTCCAGATCTGCCCAGCAGAGCCTGAGAAGTAGTCACAGGGTTGCTGGCCTTCTGTAGCTTGACCTCTTTCATTCTGCTGCCTCGGTCAGCCTGCTTGCACTCCGTCTGGCCTAATGGAGCATCTCTGTTTTATTCAAAGAAGAAAGAACTCCAGCTGTGTCAGATCTATCTCATGTCTCTGCTGTGGGGCAATGAGAAACGCTCATCAAAAGGGTAACTGCCCTGTGGGTATCCTCAGCAAAAGGAGGCTGATGACTTCCTCTCTGCTTCTGTGCTGCAGCGAGGGGTCAGATCCACTCAGCCTCAGCCTTGGCTTCATGTCCAGTTCTGTAGTCAGAGCACCTGGGACCAGCAATTGCAGGGAAAGCCTTGTTTTAGCCTCCTTTATTCTGGGATCAGGAAGAACATTGGCTTAGCACAGACAGAAAATGCTGTTGATCAACTGCTACTAAGCAAAAACAATCAGAATTTTTCTCAGTTATTAACAACTTGGCTACATTTGAACATTATACCCCTCCGCACACATAGATGCACAACAAAAGGCTTATCTGTCACACAAAGGCTATTTAATACCAAATTTTACTTTGCCTCAAGTGATCTTATTGCCAGAAATTACTGACAGAACTGTTGTAGTAATCACTGGTAAATAGCGTGATTGGCAAATAATATATTTTCTGCAGATTTTATTATTGGAAAGAAATGGACTATTCATGCTGACACCCTTTTGGAAACCAGACATAGAAAATTCCAGTCTCAACAGTTAAATTTTGGAAGAGTTATGAGCAATTCAAATGAAGGGTTTGTGTTGGGAAGAGTTTGGCAGCATTAACAACAAAGAGCCTTGTCCCTTTGATTCATAATATTTGAGTTGCGAATCACCTGTGCCCCTAGTTCTCCTAGAGTCAACATCTCTAGCAAGTCACCAGTATGGGGTCCATGGTACTGGTATGAAGACGACACTGCTGAAAACATATGGAAGTATATAATGGTAAAATTAAAAGTAGAAATACATTTTCTGTGCAATGTCCACAATATGTGGTGACAACTTTCAGTTTGCTCATATCTCTGGAAAGAACAGTAATAGTGAATCAGATGTAATTTTTTCTTACTACCACATGATATTTTATTTGCAACTGATAACTATCAGTTGTAGAATCAATGAAAGGTGTTTACAGATTCGTTTTGATTTAATGATGTTAATTTGAGGTGAGAACCACGCGGACTGTAAGATCATNGCTTAGCACAGACAGAAAATGCTGTTGATCAACTGCTACTAAGCAAAAACAATCAGAATTTTTCTCAGTTATTCACAACTTGGCTACATTTGAACATTATACCCCTCCGCACACATAGATGCACAACAAAAGGCTTATCTGTCACACAAAGGCTATTTAATACCAAATTTTACTTTGCCTCAAGTGATCTTATTGCCAGAAATTACTGACAGAACTGTTGTAGTAATCATTGGTAAATAGCGTGATTGGCAAATAATATATTTTCTGCAGATTTTATTATTGGAAAGAAATGGACTATTCATGCTGACACCCTTTTGGAAACCAGACATAGAAAATTCCAGTCTCAACAGTTAAATTTTGGAAGAGTTATGAGCAATTCAAATGAAGGGTTTGTGTTGGGAAGAGTTTGGCAGCATTAACAACAAAGAGCCTTGTCCCTTTGATTCATAATATTTGAGTTGCGAATCACCTGTGCCCCTAGTTCTCCTAGAGTCAACATCTCTAGCAAGTCACCAGTATGGGGTCCATGGTACTGGTATGAAGACGACACTGCTGAAAACATATGGAAGTATATAATGGTAAAATTAAAAGTAGAAATACATTTTCTGTGCAATGTCCACAATATGTGGTGACAACTTTCAGTTTGCTCATATCTCTGGAAAGAACAGTAATAGTGAATCAGATGTAATTTTTTCTTACTACCACATGATATTTTATTTGCAACTGATAACTATCAGTTGTAGAATCAATGAAAGGTGTTTACAGATTCGTTTTGATTTAATGATGTTAATTTGAGGTGAGAACCACGCGGACTGTAAGATCATATTAACACTGGTCCTGTCCTCATTTGAAAGAAGTCGGTATGTATTTGTTCAGTCAAATAATTTGTAGAGAGAGCATAGAGGGAATATTCTGTTATTGTGGTGCAAGTGCTGTTTCTTTGGCCCTGCTCAAAGAATCATCAAGTGAAACAATGCTCTAGCTTATTTTGTAAACTTATTATTATGGTAGAATTTGCTTTAAATAACCAAAGATCCCAGTGATTTGAGGTGGTTCTTCAGCTTCAGGTAAAGACAATACTTGATAGAGTCAGTGCAGGATAATTTTAACTGCATGGGGTTAAAATGTGTGTATTTTTACATCTTTGGGAATTGCCAATCATTTTGTACCTGTTTATTTCACAGTCAGATTCCAATTACAGCTTACTGCTAGGAAACCTGGCAATAAAATTTGGAAAATACAGCATGGGAGAGGTTATTATTTACTGAGGTATCATCAAAATTGTTGGTGTGTCTTTGGGAGTGGGAAGAGCAACACAAGGAGGTTGTTTTTCATTTCACTTTCCAGGCATGACCCAATGAACTTCTCACAATTGGGAAGATTACATCAGTGAATTTCAGAAAGCAGATTTACATTCTGAGCACATTCAATCCTTGACTGTGGGTGTCATGGTGAAATAGGAAAAGAAGCCAGATAGCTATGATAATACCAAATTGATTGGACAAGATATAACTGTAAGAGCCAATACCTTTAGGCACATTTCTCCAACTTGAAACTCAAAAATTTGATTATAAGGTTCTTGTGACAGGTTAACAACAAAGTAACTTGCATATTAAAATAAAGGCCTCATTTTTCCTTTCTTTTCCTTTGCTCTTAAGCTATTTAGAGATCTTTACAATGTATTTCAGTCATCTTCATCTTTAAGGAATTTAAGCATCTTAATTAGCTCAAAGAAACAACTTTTGAGATACCTATTTTTCATAGTAAGACCACATCCACTCTAAACAGAAACAGATTGCCCGGAATGCCTGATGTAATGTCATCATAATGAATCCACATTATTTTAGTGTCACTTATATTCAGCCCCAACATAATATCTAAGTCAGGCGTATCCAACCTGCAGCCCATGGACTACACACAGCCCAGCACATCTTTCAATGTGGCCACCCCCTGCCCCGCTCCATCATGGCAGCTGTTCTGCCCCACGCACTCCCATCATGCAGTGACCAAACATCAGTGTGTTATTAACCCCATCTGGGCTGAAACCAGGGTATGAATCACAGGAAGAGTAAAACTTTGTCATAGATCTCTGACAAACCCCTTGAGAACACACTCAGAATTGCAGCTGCTGCTATCAAACCAGCCTGCTGCATCAGTTTCACCAAACTAGATCAAATATCCCACTACTTCTATGGTTTTATTCCTCTCTTTTTTGTATGTTTTAATAAAAAATAATAGAAATTAAAATAAGCTTTGTTACTTATATACATTAAATATACATCATATTTTGTGGGGGCTCCAAAATTAATGCCTCCTATTTTATTATGTTGGCTCACAATGTCAGAGGTGAATGTTGGTGGTACGGCAGTAGAGGCTGAACCTTCCCACCAAGATCTCATTACATTTTGTTGCCATGTCACAGATGGCAGCAGAGGGACAGTCTGACACAACAGTGTCTGACATGGAAATGCACATGGAGCAGAGGTGTGTCACTGAATTCCCTTCACTAATCTTTGTGAGTGTGGCATGCAGGCTCTTGTTCATCACTAATAAAAGTGCAGAGCTAATGGTGGTGACTTTGTTGAAGAATAGTGTTTAGTAGCTGAAAACTGACTCTATCAAACAGTGTTACTGTGCTTTTTATATCTGTTGTAGTTCCCTCGGAAATAAATAGGAGGCATTTCAGAGCAACCTACCTAAATTGGAAGTGTTCATTTAAAATTAATACACTTGTCCTTAAAAGTACTATTTAAATACATAGTAATGACAACCTGCAAAAATGTGTCACAGAAGTGAACCTTTCTCAGATGTTAAATAATTAAAAAAATTTTTTTAATGGAACAAGTATCCTCTGTATCATCGTTATCAACCTGTGTTAAACACTTTTCTTCTTATATTGTATTTTGCATTGCATTTATCTTAGCAATGGAGAAATACTTTTATTTACTTTTTAAAGGTGGTGTAGATTTTTCAGTTTCAGCTCTATGGAAGAAGTTTCCCTGACTTGCTTTCAGCTGAATTTTTATCTGTGGGGTACAAACTGAATATTTTCATCATTTGCTATATTTAAGTTGAAAAAAGATGAAAAAAAAAACAAAAAAAAAAACACCCTTTCTCCTGGTTTACAAACAGAATCCCAAATAGCCAAAAAAAAAAAAAAAAATCAGCTGAATCTGAAAATAAAAGAATACCTGGCTGTGCTTACAGAGATACTTTTGCACATACTGCTGCAGATAAGTGTTCCTCGGAAGTGTCTCACATCCCTCTCCTACCAGTTTTAGTGGAGACACGGCAGCTGGCCTACCACAACATCTCTGAAATCCCATATGGTAGGGAACTGTTTTATTAGGCACTTCTGGAAATCAGGCCCACGATGACCAGAAGCAATCTGTCAGTTCACTAACAAAAGTTAACATATCTTTTGTGTGATATATTAGTTTCAAATACAAAGCATAGTTTAAAAACTTACGTTGGGTTATTTTTTCATCTATAAACAGCAGATAAAGGGTCACTGATGTTACCTGCAGAAATTATTTTAACAAGCTCTTCTTGTGCCTTCTTAAATATGAGCTGCTCATAAAAAAATTCAAGATAAAAATTATAATCCAAAAGCATTTCTGTTGATGGTGAATGGAGTTAAATCCAACTGGAAATTGGTCATGTGTTCCCCAGGGGTTGGTAATGGAGTCTGTTCATTATCATTATTGATGACATGGACAAAGGGGATTAAGTGCACCCTCAATAAGTTTGCAGATGATACCAAGTTGGCAGCAAGTGTCAGTCTGCCTGGGGGCAGGAAGGCCCTATAGAGGGATCTGGACAGTCTTGATTGCTGGGCTGAGGCCAATGGGATGGGGTTCAACAAAACCAGGCACCAGGTCCTGCACTTTGACCAGTACAACCCCATGCAATGCTGCAGGCTTGGGGCAGAGTGGCTGGGAGATTGTGTGGAGCAAATGGACCTAGGGGTGTTGATGGTTGATTAGGGGTTGGTTGAAGCTCAGCTAAACCATGAGCTAACAGTGTGCTGTTGGCATCCTGGCTTGTTTCAGAAATGGTGTTGACAGCAGGAGCAGGTTGTCATCCCTCAGTGCTCGGCTCTGTTAAGGCCAAACCTTGAGTACTGTGTTCAATTTTGAGCACCTAACTACAAGAAAGACATCGAGGCTCTGGAGTGTGTCCAGAGAGAGGCAATGAAGATGGCAAGGGGTCTAGCAGAGGGAACTGGGATTGTTTAATCTGGAGAAGAAGAGGGTCAGGGGAAAACTTATTGCTCTCTACAACCACCCAAAAGGATGTTGTGGTGAAGTGGGTTTAGCCTCTTCTCCCACATAAGTAGCATTAGAACAAGGGAAAATGGCCTCAAGTTGTGCAAGGGCTGGATATTAGGAAAACTTTTTTCTCTGTAAGGGTGGTCAGGTACCAGAATGGGCTGCACAGGGAGGTGTTTGAGTTGCTATCTCTGGAAGTGGTCAAGAAACATTTTGATAGTGTACTGAAGGACATGGTTTAGTGCGGGAATATGGGTGGTAGGTAGGTGGTTGGACTGGATAATCTTGGAGGCATTTTCCAACCTCGGTGATTCTGTGATTCTGTTAGCTGCCATAGTTGAGTCTGCTCATTTGTCACTTTCACACCTGCTGATGTGGAGCACATTGATGCAGTCAGACCAAAACCCTGCAGAGCAGACAGAGTGAAACTGATGGTGGGGTGGGGAGAAGCCTCGTGGGGCCTAAGGTAGGCCCTGAGACAGGAAGAAGTCAATTCCACGACACTTCTGCAGGACGCACAGACACTGGACATAATGACTTCAAACTTCAAGAGCCTTTTTATTCCCCAGGTGTTATCTCCAATTTCATCTGTTATCCAGCAACATTTTTTTTAAATGGATGGAGTGAAAGGGACTCTATGTCCTGCATGAAAACCCAAAATGCTGTAAAGCGTTGCTCCCTGCACCAAGTCATGCCCTGCTTTCACTCAGTAGTTTTAAACCAGTCTTTCTCACAATTCTCCATTATAAACTGTTATATTTTGGGGAAAAAAAAAGAAGAGGAAGATGACTAGATGACTGGCTTCCCTGGCAAAGATGAGGTTTTTCCCAGTACACAAATATATTTCCATGAATATAGCACAGTTTGCACATGCATGGTCTGTAGTACATATAGACATGTAGAATTTCTGGGCAATGTTCACTTTTTATCTTCAAAAGGGGGAGGGTTAAATCACAAGTAATTTCAATAATTTATTCCTAGATATATCATATGGGTGGCACAGAAATGCAAATCAGTTTGGTAAAAGTCAAGAGACATTTACTATTTGCACAAATACTCCCTGCTTATTGCTCATAAGGAGCAATTTCAATGACAAATCACCATTCCATAAGTCGGTTACAGACAGACAGCTTACTGGACTCCTTCCAAGATACACTGAGACATGCAACAAAATACCAGAGTGTAATTACTTTCATTATGTATTCCAATTAATCTGGAAACAACTGAGATGGTAAAGACCTCATCCTGCTAATTTTTACAGACATAAAACCCAATATTATTTATAGAGTTGATGCCCTCTGTTTACCTGATTAAACTACGCACTAATCAGGCACGGCTTTTCTGGAAATAGAGCTGGTGCGTGGTAATTTGCCATCTTCCATAATTTTCTTTACTTAGTCAAAACACAAGTGTATATTTTAAATCACGGCAATATTTTAACCTCATGTACATTTTGGAATGAATGACTCAAAAAAAAAAAATCCTAAATTAGAAGACCATTTTTCGTATCTCTTTCAGAGGCACAGTCTCATGTGTGAACCCAGGTTCCACTTCTGATAGGCCTCAGCTGTGTCATTGTCTGGCCACAGCTCTTTTCCAATAAGCATAACCAATTATTTCAAGTTGAGAAGTATTTTTAAAGTGAACTTGTCTTTAGCTTTGACATTATTTCAGTGGAAGAAAGGGTATCTTTGTACTTGCGGGGTGTGTGGCCACTTCTGACTGTTGCTGACTAACTTGGACACTTTGTCTCGGAAGGCACTGAGTTCTCTGTCTTCATTATTCTTTCTAATGCTTCCTTCTTTCTTTAAAAAGAAGAATAAATGTTGCCTATCTATATGGTGTGCCCTATGCAGGGAAAGGAACTAGAAGGAATCTAAAATGTAATGAGACGTTAATAACAGAGGGCAACTAGTTTTACTGCAGTTAACTAAACACTGTTATGTAGCACATTTTAAAAGCCTTTTGCTCTCACAGATGATGAGGAAGTTAAAGGGAAAATCTTCATCACAGCCTCCTGGAAGGGCAACCCATGCTGTGAACAGATGGAGGAGAAACCTGTAGCAAAACCTCAGTATGTGAAGCGCCCCAAGTGCGTGCGCAGCCTCAGGGCTCTGGGTGCAGGAGGACATCTTTGCTGCCTCGGGCCATGAGATACATCTGTGGTGTTATGAGAGAGAAAGCAAGCTGTCCATGTGGCATGTGGCGTGCTGTGAATCCACAGCCCATGCCATCCTCCCAGCTCCTGCTGCTTTATTGCTCCTGAGGTCCTCCAGATGTGGTGACAACCTGAGGCTCCTGATGACTTCCTGGGGCAAATCAGATGCCTGGTCAGACTGAGGACTCTGCCAGTCCCTCCGGCAGCTCAGTGGATGCAGGAGTTGAGTTGAGTTTAAGAGTTGAGCACAGGGCCTGCACAGCATCCGCCAACCCTCATCTTGCCTCTTGGTTCCTCTCAGACAGGACTTCATGCACTGAGAGTCACATAATCACAGAATCACAGAACTGTAGGGGTTGGAAGGGACAACTAGAGATCACTGAGGCCAACCCCCCAGCCAAAGCAGCTCCCTAGCCCAGGTTGCACAGGTAGGCATCCAGGTGGGTCTTGAACATCTCCAGAGAAGGAGACTCCACCACCTTTCTATTCAGCCAGTGCCAGTGCTCTGTCACCCTCACTTCCAGAGTCCTACCAGAGATGAAGGCTGTGGTGGGCAGCTACAGCCAACCTCAGATCTCTTTTGTGCAGAGGAAGGACACTGCTGTGCCTACTGCTAAGCCCTCAATATTCCAAAAACTACATAAATTAATTATGCCATTAGTCCCTTTTTCTCACCTCTTTCTTCCCTTCTGGCCCTTTCCTCATTGGCACCACACTCTGTTCACAACATAATTACTCCACTGCACTTTGTGTTCCTAGTTGGAAAGCACTATTTTTTGTTTTGTGATTTTCTGATTGTGTGAATTATCCTCTTCCTTTGAAGGTATTTATATTCAGTGATCTTGTCTCCCCTGAGCTCACTCCTTGGCAGTCTATACAAGCTGAACTTGTTCTGTTCAATCTAACTCACTAGATACCTTTTAATGTTGTTTTCTATCTTTGTGTTTCTGTACCTTCACAACAGTACACAGCTGTAGGGAGCTGTGGTTTAGTAGCTTAGTGGGTAGGGATGGTGATAGGAGGATGGTTGGACTAGATGATCTTGTAGGTCCTTTCCAACCAAATGTGTCTATGAATCTATGAATCGATGTGGATCCAAACAGAGGTCCTGGTGCACTTCCCCACATAGCATACCCTAAAGCCTATATCACCTTTATAAAATAACAATACAGTTGGTCATCCCTCCTGAACATTTTCTTCAGCTCTTAACACAAAGAGAAATATCAAGAAAATAGGATATCCATTAACTTATCAACAATCTGCCAATGTAAAATCCCATCAAAAACCAGTAAGGCTATGATTTATCATGCAACACCATCCTGAGACCCAATTACTGAGTTGTTTGGGCTCAGTCTTATCTAGCCTGCATGAAGATATTGATTCTAATCAAGTAATTCATGGCTCACATGGACTGATTTAAAGCTTTTGTTCTTCCCTTTGGAAGGTGGATGGGAAGTCTCATGAATAGCTGATATTTGCAGGAGTAAACACCCAGAGGTTTTGCAGCCCCCTTATGGATCCTGCTCTGCACGGGATTGCGTAATAATTCAAAACATGGCTTTATTGAAGATAAGAGGTAATCAGAAAGTGATGATCAGAAGTTTACAGCAGTTTCTGATGTACAAAGGTACAGTCAAGCAGCACTAATGCCTTAGCCAGTTTGCCTTTACTATCTCACCTGTGTTATTTATTTTCATACCCTGATGGTTTAATTAGTGCTATGTGGGCTGAAGGCTCTGTGTTCCTAAAACTCAGGTAGGGCTGCAGCTGAAGCTGCTGAACCTGCTGGCAATGACTGCCTCTGCCCTGTACAGCACTGAGCCTTGGCTAGTTTGGGTAGAAGTCATCTGCTACAGGAAAGTATTCTGGAACTCTTAATGTTTCAAATCCTACTTAGTTTGACACATCTAATATTTGCTGGACATGCTTCCAAAATAGATAGATAAATAGGTAGATAGGTAGATAGGTAGCTAGCTAGCTAGATACATAGATAGATAGATAGATAGATTAATTGACAGAGGCTGTTGGCTGTTTGGTTGAGCATTAGAAGAAGCTGCCCAGGGAAGTGGTGGTGTTCCCATCCCTGGAGGGATCCAGAACCATGGAGTTGTGGCTCTTGGGGACGTGGTTAGAAGGTATTGTGAGGATGGGCTGGAGTTGGACTTGGGGATCTTGGAGATCTCTTTGAACCTTAATGACTGTATGAGTGGGCATGGTGTGATGGTTGGGCAGTTGGAGTAGATGATCTTGGAGGTCTTTTCCAACCTCAATGATTCTATGTCTCTGTGGATGGATGGATGTGACCTATGCAGAAAAATGCTTTACATTGTTTAGTGAGTATGCACCCTCTGGAAAAAAATAAAATTAAACTTAAAACAATGTTTATTTCTAAAATAATTGTCTTAGGGTATGTTCAGTACAACACCTTCACTGCTTTAATACAATAAATAATACAATAATTGTGCTGTTGCCTAAAACACATCTAAAGCTGTTTTCTTATTATTATGAAAAACTGCTTGAAATGAGAGAATATGAGCACTTTCACATCAGATGCAAAAAATAAGCCATCAGTCCACCTCCTCTATCCTTTTAAAAAGTTAAGTGGTGCTGATATTATTAAATATTGCATATAATTGGATTGGTGTCCAAGATACAGTCCCATTCTTTTGCATTAAAAACAAAGGAGGAAATAAAAAAATAATGGGTTTTGTATATTCAGAAATCTCATATAGGCCAAGTCATAACTCTGGCCTTGACTTAGCAGTACACAGTACACGTGCCCTGTGACATGGAAAAGAAATCCTTACGGAGTTTCCCAGAAAGTTGCTGGTACAAATAATGCTTCAGGGCTTCAGTGGAACTTGATCTCCCTGAGAAAGTTACTATCTCTAGACATAAAGGTAGTTCATAACTAGTATTAAAATTAAGATTATGTTGTGCTTTCTAGCACAAATGACCCTATTTTTTGTAGACTTCTCCACACAAGGCAAGCAGTGCAGATCTTGCCTAGTACTAGGATGAGGGAAGGCCAGAGATTCTCACCAGGTACAGCAAGAGGCCATGGTCAACCACTGATCAAGCAGGAAGCCCCAGGAGACAAAAAGGGAAGCACCAATGGGATGTAGCACAGGGCCTTAGGGGACAAGTGGGGAAAAGGTGAAAGAAAACTAAAGTGATCATTCTTTGGGTCTGGATCTCATTTCAGAAAGCCATGTTGCTACTCAGACTGTCCGCAAACACCCACAGGCTTAGCTCAGTAATGTGTTAGGTGTGAGGAAGATGCTTTAACATATAGACAGCAATCATCATCGTCAGTCCCTCCTTTCTGAAATTACAGTTATTTCTAATAGGACAAGGTGACAATATTCTTTATATGCTTGTCACAATAAATTCAGATTTACTGTGGAAAAACGTACAGTAGCTTTTCTTTATGTACAAGACCCCCATGGGTTCCAAGACAATGGCATCAGATTCCACAGCAGTGATCTTTTGATTTCAAGACAAAGTTGATTTATTTAAACATCTTGCAATGATCTTCCTTCCCATCCTTCTGGCCCATGAAGAATCACATACAACCAAAGTTAGCAGTTAAATATATTTGTTGACATGACATTTGTTAATGATTTTTCCACTAGCCTTCACATTGAAGACAGCTTTCTGTTACACTCCCTGTGCTGCCTGGCTGTGCTCCCTAATGCTCAGCTTTCTGGTGTTCAGGATATTGCCTCACCTGGCACCAGGAGAAGGGCAGAGCTGTAGGGTCACAGGGCTGCAGTGGGGGGAGCCTTCAGAGATATGAAGAAATGTGAAGTGACAACACCATTTTGTATTCTTTGAATTCCAGTTCTTAAAAGCAGTCTGAGCAAAATATCTGCTGTTAGCTGCCTGATAAAGAAAAATGGGAAATGGGCAGCTGAAACAAATGAAAGGAACAATAGTCAAAAAGCTAATTACTCTCATTTCTGTATAATTCAGAAAGATAAAATTGCCAGAGAAAATACAAGAGAAGTAATTAACTTCATGAATAACCTAAGGCTTACATGTTTCCTTACTTGAGAAAGACTTCTGTAGGGAAGTTGGAGCACTGAGCTCACGTATGTGCTCCTCTCCACACTCTGAAAGGAGGGTGCAGCACTCTAGCCTGAACAGGGACAGCTCTCACGCAGAGAAGCATCCTTTCCTGCTGTCCCAAACCCTCCTGGAAGAGATGTCTTGGTGCACAGTGCCTTGCCATGTGTTTTGGCTAGAGAAGCCAAGGAGGGGACATGGGGTGTCTGTGCAGAGGGTTTGTGATGGTCAGCACAGGTCCTGCAGCCCAAGTTGCTGTGTCTCAGGGCAGTGACCTGCCTTGGCAACAGGCTTCAACAACAGGGAGCTCTGCTGTATCTGGAGAGAGCTGGTACACATGGTATGGGCAGTGCTAGGGTAGGGCTTCACATTTAACAGCTCAAAAGTTAGAGCAGGTAAAGTAATTGTCATTCAGACATAAGTATGTAACAAAAGGTTCTACTTCAAAAAACTAAAGCAATTAATCTAAAATGACCAGGATAGAAAAAAATAGTGACATCTGAGTGAAAGGAAGCTGTCCCACTATTGTCACACTACCATAAGCCCATAGGGACTGGAAGAGACCTTGCAGTCTGAGTACAGGAAAGAAGTCTGCGTAAAGATGGAAGATCATTTTAGGAAGGAACACCTTCTGGTACCCAGGGACACCACTTCAGCAGTTTTGGTTTTGGATTGCCAGAGCCCACAGATTGCATCTAAACCATCCTGCTAACATCTTGTTAACTCCATACTGTACACACCCATCTAATTCCCTTAGGAGTTCATTTATAAGTTTGACAGTGATAAATTATGCAAATAAATTATGCACTATGTGAGAAAAATACTTCCTTTTGTTGGTTTTAAGTATAGGGTCTAAGCTGACCCCTAGCTCCTGTGCAACAGGAAGCAATGGAAAAAGCACACAGTAATTCCTCATCACCCTCTTTCTACCTTATGCAGTTTTCACAATCCTCCATCAAAGCAGCTCTCACACTTTTCTTTCCTGATGAACTTTTCCTGGGATGCATTTCATACGTTCATCTGTCTCTTATCCCCTTCCCATGTGTCTCTCCCACAAACACCAGTCTGAGAAGTGTTTACAAAATAGTCCACAGATCTCCTGGCAGACTCTGAAGCAAAACACAGTCCGTAGCCAAAGTCTGTGTTTTGGAAACTGTGTTTTTTTGGTAAGTAGAACTTCATTTCTATTAGATTATCTCCATTTGCTAAATGTGGTTAGCTAGCGATTTACAACAGTTATATTTCATCAGGATTCTAACGCTACAGTTGGAAATGGGAGTAGGAGAAAGATGTCAGGAACAGCTTCAGTGTCATCTTTTGAATTTTATTTTTCGATTGCTCTGTGGAGATCATCCCCACTTTGGAAATGGCTCCTAGTCATTCACTTCACAGCCATGAGTTGTCCTTACTCCTGCCTCTCAACCACCAAACAAAAACTCTATTCTACATATAGCTGGAAGGAGACAATGTATTTTATTTCCTTTATAGTGGCCAAAACAGTGATCAAGATTAAGAGGGAAAATATAAAAGGTTATCCATTATTTACTTGGTGAACCTTGGTTTTAGTCTAGGCTTCAGAAGATCTGGGGAGTAACCAGCATGCTTGTTTTAGTTTTATTTAGTACAATAACATAGTGCTAGACCTTCTCCTCTTATCTGCCCAGACTTCTTTGCTAATTGCTGCAACCCTTAATCATGTAAAGTTAAAAGGAGAAAAAAATAAAACACGTTTGGCTGGTGCAGATAACATAGAGGAGATAATAACAGCATTTACCTATGGCTTTCTTCAGCACAGTCTCTTACAGAGAGTACTGGAAATATGCAGGCAGTCAATCTGTGCATGGCTTGGGTGAGTGCTCTGGACAATATTTCTGACTTGATCCTCAGCTGATTTAAGTTGGCATTAGTGTGCAGGCTACACTTTTAAAGGGTTTCAGCTACATGCACTGAACACATGTTTATCTCAAATTTAAACAAAGTATAAAGATGGCCAAAGATCACAAGGTTTTCTAACCAAGAGTCCATTTAGACGTGCCTGAGTGACAGAAACGTTAAACCTGCTTGAAAGAGTTATGCAGCAGATTGCCTTCACAGGGCAAACTGAAATTCTGGCTCAGAAAAGTTTCCAGCATACCTGAAATTGGTTGATGGGTTATTTTTGATAGCACAGAAAACTTCCAGAAGTTCCTAGGAAAAGAGTCATAGAATGGCTTGGGTTGGAAGGGACCACAATAATATTTTTTTCTCTATTTATTCCATTGAACACATAAGGAAAACAGGAAAAATAAAAATAAAAAAAAAAAAAATAAAGGAAAGAAGAAAAAAAAAGAAGCAGAATTTGATTTAAAACAATTTATTTTGTGTACATTACAAACTTAGCAGATAAAGAAATTTTTAATGTGAGATTCTTGTATTTCCAATGATGCTGCTTCATTTCAGGATTTATCAGTACAGGTACAATTCCCATGTGTCATCAGCAACTTGTACTGTTACTCCTTAGTGTGATTCTGCATTATAATGAACACTCATAGGAATACCATACGTATTTTGAAATGAAAGCCTTTATAGTGTCTTTCTCTCTACATGTTAGAAAATTAGATCTTCACTTAAATTCTGTTTCAGAACCCAGTGGATACTCTTTACTTTTTGTTTATGATTAAAGAATTCAATGATTTCTGTTTTCAGTATTTTTGTTTTAGGGATAAACTGATTCTCTACACCTCAGCTTGTAGTACATCTTCAATACTAATTTTATGAATCATAAATTAGATGCAAGTAACATACGTTTCCTTTATATACTATTTAATTGCAGTTTACACTGTCCAAATTACATGCACTTTTTCTTCAAGGTATACATATCATTTTGTTTCCAATTTGTTTAGTTTTGGTTGGCAAGAAGCTGTTACAGATTTTGATGCTTTATCCCTGTACCGTTTGTGAGGGTGTTTTCCTCTCAAAAACACACTCAGACATTTTTCCATGCACTGCTGATGGTGGATCTCTCCCTCTGGAGAAATAAAAAAGTTGTGGTATGCTCCTTCATCAGCCAACTTACTGCACATACACTACAGGACATTCAGGAAATGTGAACATAATAGAATAGGAAACATTCAGTTTAGGATTTAGACTTTCAGTTACACCTTGGAAAGAGTTTAAGGAAACTCAAGTACTCCATCAAAGTGCTTGAAGGTTTGATTTCCTAAAGCATGAGGAAAAAGAAAAATCAACATTTTATTAAATAAGCTGTTAACCACAAAGGTTTGCATCATCCAGCATGAGTTTTGGATGAAGAGATAGCCCAACTGAAAGGGTGCAGAGGCTCTGTGCCACGTGCCACCATGGAGGAGCTGGGCAGATGATGCGCTGAAGGTTTCGATGACCAGCAGTGATACTGTGGGACTGGGGGGACACAGGAGGATGTGGAAACACAACCACTTTCCTTCCTGCATGGAGCTGTGGTATAGCCACTATGAGGGCATGAAAGATTTCTAGTTCTCTTTCATTTCTCTTCTGCTGTTTTTCATCTCTGTGTCTGGAAATTCTCCAAGGTAGAAACTGCTAACTCACAATTTTTGTGTCACATTAGCAGATTTGCAGTTTTGGCAGTTTTTAAGAATCAATCTTCCAACAGCAGCTTAGACGTTTTTCCAAATGCCTGTATGCAGACTTAAAAAAAAAAAAAAAAAGTTATGTATTTATATAAAGTATGTTATATATCAAATATAAAGACACATGGATTGGTTTCCAGGATTCCACCGAGGTCCCTTGCTGAGTTCCCCAGTCAGACTGCTAGATCCATCTGGGTTTCAGCATGCACTATCCTCTGCCACAGTCCTGCTTTGCTGTGCCTTACTGGGACCCTTTTAAACTTGGCCCATTAAAGGAAGCCCTGGGACATCACTCACTGGCCTTTCACTAGACATATGCAGCTCTGAATAATCTATCTTAACCAAGAGAACATCTTGTCCCTGATTCATATCTGTCAGTGCAGCAAATATGCAATTTTTCTACTTAGACACTACGCTGCTAGAATATTACAAAAGATTTAAGGAGCCACGGGTTTATTTGACTCATCTTCCACTATGCAGAGGGTGTCCCCTGGCTTTATGTTCCTCTGAATCCTTTGCCCTTGCAGTCCCTCTCAGCTGTCCCCTGACTCCTCAGCTGCACGCTGTGTGGTATGTAGTGGCCTTTCTTTTGCTGTTTGTTCACTCTTCCATCTATGGTTTCCTATAGAGATTGCCCTTGTAGATCTTCCTTTTGGTCTTCCCACCCTACATGGGAGCTGTCTGCAGAAGAATATCATGTTTCGCTGCCTGCTCTGCCTTACGTTCAGACTGATGGCATTGTCAATAGGCCTGTGGCAAGTCAGTTCCAACACTAAATTTTCCCCCTTCCATTTACATCAGTAGAATTAAAGCAATGCTCTGTTTTTCTTCTCTCCACAGCACATGATTTTATTGACTCTATGTGAATCAAAGAATCATAGAATCGAGTGTGTTGGAAGGGACCTTTAAAGGTCATTGAATCCAACCCCTCTGCAATGAACAGGGACACCTACAACTAGATCAGGTTGCACAGAGCATGGTCTAAGCTGACCTTGAACATCTCCAGGGATGAGACATCTCCCTGGACAAACAACTCCAGTGTTTCACTACCCTTATCACAAAAAAACTTCCTAATATACAGCCTAAATCTCCTCTCCTGTAGTTTGAAATTTTCCTTTTTCCTATCACAACAGAGCCTGCTAAAGGAGTCTGTCCCCTTCCTTTTTAAGGCTCTCTTTTAGGTACTGAAAGGCTACTCTCAGGTCTGCCCNGAAATGCTACTCTCAGGTCTGCCCAGAACCTTCTCTTCTCCAGGCTGAAAGCCCCAGCTCTGTCAACCTGTTCTTGTAGGAGTGGTGTTCCATCCCTTTAATCACTTTTGTGGCCCTCCTCTGAACATGCTCCAACAGGTCTATGTCTTTCTTGTACTGAGAACTCCACATCTGGACACAATACTCCAGGTGAAGCCTCACCAGTGCAGAGTAGAGGGGCAAGATCACCTCTCCCACCCTGCTGGCCACTCTGCTTTTGATGCATCCCAGGATATACGATTGGCTTTTTGGGCTTCAAGGGTACATTGCTGGCTCATGTCCAGCTTGTCATCCACCAGTACCTCCAGGTCCTTTTTGGCAGGGTTGTGCTCTATTCTTATATCCCCCAGCTTGTATTGATTGGTGGGGGGCTGCCACAATCCAGGTGCAAGACCTTGCACTTGGCTAACCCTAACTTGACCCTGGGCATTCTCCTGGGCCCACTGTTTGACCTTCTCTAGGTCTCTCTGGATGGCATTCCAACTCTCAGGTGTGTAGACAACACCACGCAGCTTGGTGTTCACTGCAAGCTTGCCTAAGGTGCACTCAATTATGTTGCTGATGAAGATATTAAAGAGCATCAGTCCCAGTAGTGATGAGTCCTCCTTGTACTTTTCTCCACTCAAAATGTGTTCCAAACTTTGGGCAACCCTCTTGCCTTTGTCCTACACCTTTACCATTTTCACCATGATTTTTGAAATGATGGGGCCTGAACTGTCCCCACTGAAATAGGAGGGATGCACCATTTCACATTGCCACCATTTAGTTTCTGTTTTGATTTTAAGCCTTTCCTGGTAACATTCTGAGCACTGGTAACAGTGAACTGAGAGCTTTCCATATAGACTTATCAGCAGTGAGTCCTAGTTCTCTTCTCTGAATGGTAACTGACAATTTAAAATCCACTAAATTATATATATGTAGTTGAGATTGTTTGCTCCATGTTCACTGCTTTACATTTATTGATGTTGAATTTTGTCTGCAGTTTTGCTTCCTGCACATTCAGGGCAGGTCCATCAGGCTATATGTAGATGAATGGCCTAAGCCAGTCACTGTGAAATGAAGAGAAAGAAGCATTTCTAGAGTTGTGATTCCTCAAATTGCAACGCAACTCTCTCTTACAGATCAGACGAATCCAGCCTCAGAAATATCTAATTCCAGTAATTACTGGTGTCTCAATTTCTCTGACAGCTATGTTGAAGATGCCCATGGTTAGGTGAGATTAATTCCATTGTGTCCGACTGAAAGCAGTTTCTGTGACACTCAGAAGTCAGCTTCAGTCTATACTGTCCTAAACTGCTTCACAACATAAGTAACCTTCTCTTTGTTTGTGGATCATGGTGGGACCCCTTTGGAAATCACTCTTCCTGAAAAAAAAGTATTACACTTTATTCCTACTTTTTCTTCTTCACTCTCTATGAGATCTTTTCTTATCTACCCTCTTCATGTTGTCAAAACGTTTCTGGAAACACAAGCATCCTGTAGCACTAACAGGTGATCACACTGACTCTTTCAAAGGAGCTCAATGGATTTGTGATGCAAGATTTTCTCTCCACAGAAGCCACTCTATTTTCTTCCACTTGTATCACGTTTATCCTGTGTCTTTTAATGATTTGCTACACCATAAATTTCCCAGGTTAGTGTTCCCAAGTCATCATTATGGATCTGTTAATCTCTAGACCTTTCCTAGTTTTCCTCTCCGAAGCTTGGATCACCTTTGCCACCTTTTATTCCCTGAGCACCTGTTAAGTGGTAGGCTGTGCTCTGCAGTTAGCGAGTCTTTTACAGCCCTGGGGAAATACAATACAATCCTGCTGATTAATTACTGCTTATTTTATTGATCTGTCCTAAGTCTTTCTCTACTAAATTTGAGTCACTTCTATACTATGGGAATCTCCCTGAAATTCTATTCAGTAGTTAGAGTCCATTTAGGTTTTCCCTTTCTGAAAGCCGCTTGGGGCTTATCGATTATCTATCAAGCTGCTGGTGTTCCGTGTGTTTGGGAGAGGTTTGAGGATTTTTTTTTAATTCCTTTAGCTAGTCTCACAAACAGTTTTTCTGACCTACCTCCTCATGATTTCACTTTTTCTTCACCAAAACATACTCTTTACAGACCTCCTGGGCATGGGTGTCCAACCTTTCAACTTGTCTGGACTGCACTGGGGAAAGAGAAATCATCTTGGGTGTATATATGTAGGTTGCTCTAAAAGTAATACCTCCTATTTATTTCCATGGAAACTACAGTAGGTACAAAAAGCACAGTAACACTATTTCATAGAGTCAGTTCTCAGCTACAAAACATTATTCTTCAACACAGTCACCACTATTAGCTCTGCATTTTTATTGGTGATGAACAGTAGCCTGTATGATTGTAAAAATCTGCACCAGTGGAGGTGACCCACTGTCGTTGTCACCATTACTTAAATGCATCACTCACTGCCTCAGTGTGTTCACATTCACTGTTTGGTCTCCAGAAACACTCACAAGTGTTGATAAACGTTCATGTGTGCAATTTTTTTCCACATGGAGGAATTCAGCGACTCACCTTTGCTTCATATACACTTCCATGCCAGGCAGCTGTGTCAGACTGACCCTCTACTGCCATCTGTCTCACCTCAACAAAATGCAATGGAATACCAGTGAAAAGGTTCAGCCTCTACTGTCAGAAAACCAACATCCACCTCCGACAGTGTGGGCCAACCTGATAAAATAGGAGGCACTACTTTTGAAGCAGCCCTCATCAGATCTACAGTACCGGTAATATATGTAATTAACAAAATAATTTATTTTTTCATATTTTTTTGTTAGAACATAAAAAGGAGAGCAACAAGACCATAGAAGTAGTGGGATATTTGATCTTGTTTTTGTGAAACTAACACATGAGTCTGGTTCAGTGGCAATGGCTGTCATTCTCATTGACATTTCAAGGTGTTTATCAGAGATTTTTGATTAAATTCTATTCTTCCTGTGATTCATCCTTGAAAACATTTGTTCACAAATGTTTGTACTGCTAACAGTGGTGACATGAAGAAGGTGTGACTGTGAAGTGAGGGATATTTCTCGCTGGTAAGAGAGAGCTTAGAAAAGTCTGGTAAAGAGACATTATTAGATCTTCCAGTTGAACATCTGATTGCAACTCTATGCATTTCATTTGAAAATGTGCAGATCGTGTATTTATGTGAACTGAAAAAGGAGACACAAATAAACCAAAAAATTGAGATATTTTTTGAAATCTTGAAACCCAGACTCAAATTTCTGTACCAAAATGGAAAGCAAGACTACAAGATTTTTGCTGTTCATGGGACCGTGTTTAGCCATTGTATGAAAATCCAAGCACTTATTTGCCATAACCTGAGCTGGCACTGCAGTATGCTGTCTCTGTGCCCCGGTTTCAGCCCAGATGGGGTTAATAACACACTGATGTTTGGTCATTGCATGATGGGTGTGCGTGGGGCAGAACAGCTGCCATGATGGAGCGGGGCAGGGGGTGGCAACATTGCAAGATGTGCTGGGCTGTGTGTAGTCCATGGGCTGCAGGTTGGATATGTCTGTCCTAGTGATTTGTTCGGTATGTTGTTTATATCAATCGCTTATTTTTCTTTTTTTATGCCATAAAAGTAGAACAATATACTGTTCACAGTGGATTAGAGGAAGTGAACCAATGACCTAGGTTCAGCACATAGAGAGGAATTTCCATGAACCTGAAATGGTCGAGTATAGGCAGTTCAGGTATTCATGTTCTGGCCATCTTCCTTCCTCTCTATGCCATTTTTAGACTGTTCTCTGAAAAAAAAAAAAGTAAGAAACACCTTCCATTTTTAAATTATTTGAGTTAATTCTGTTCTCTCAAGAGAGGAACTTCCTTGGAGGAAGGTCAATAACATAATTAGCAAAACGTAATTAAGAAAGTGCTGCTGAAGAATCAAGTTAGTGGCCACATGCTTCCCCTGCTGGCGGGATGGAAGCTATGGGTGAGATGGGGACATCACTGACCCTGTTTATCAAAACCTGCCTCCAGTGAGCACAATGCTGGGGGGTAACAGGCAGTGTTTGTCTATTGATTTGGCTTGTGGAAACGTCAGAATCTAGCCAAAGAAGATCTCTAAGCCATATATCTCTGACTTCTGAAATTCAGTGCATAGTATATTTGGGTTTTAAGCATTAGATCTTTTGCAGCTTTGTGTGACAAGTGTGCACAGAAGGCATAGAATCATAAAATCATAGAATATCCCAAGCTGGAAGGGACCTATAAGTGTCATTGAGTCCAACTGCACAGGACCACTCAAAAACCAGACCATATGCTTGAGAGCATTGTCCAGAGGCTCCTTGAACTCCAGCAGCTTGGGCCCGTGATCACTGCCATGGGCATCCTGCTCCATCTTTTCCTGACCCTCCTGACACAGCTCCATGCCGTTCCCTCGGGCCCTGTCGCTGTCACCAGAGAGCAGACCTCAGCGCTGCCCCTCTGCTCCCTGTGAGGAGCTGCAGTTGCCATGAGTCGTCCCCTCAGCTCCCCTGCTCTGCGCTGAGTGTACGCAGAGACCTCTGCTACTCCTCATACACAACTTACCCTCCAGACCCTTCACCATCTGTACAGCATCCTTTATGCTCCTTGTTTCACAGAACATTTTTTCATTACATACTAATTTGTAATATTCAATGTTTTCAATTTGTACTTTGATATTTATTTGCAGCTATGAGCTTGTCTGAGTCCTGAAACAACATAAAGCCTACTAATTCAGCACACACTCTCCATTCATTTATTTTTTAATCACAACAAACCCTCTGATCTCTAAGAGGTTTTTATTTATTTTATTGAGGGATTCCCAATTAATTTGGAATGATAGCTGTATTTGAAAGTACGGAGCTCTGTATGTGACAGCTCATAAACTAAAAAAAAAAATAAAAATCAACAGTTACCTAATCAATTACTGGTGAATTATTGTTGATTTTTCTCTACTAAGGAACAGAAGAATTACCAGATTTTAGCAGGCCACTAGACAGACAGGCCCATTTCCATTTCTTGCACAGTGGCTGGTGCCACATTTCAAAGAAAGGTTCAACAAAATGATGTAGTAACCCCCTCACAGGAGTGGCTCTTCTAAACTTCAAGCAACTGATACCTATTTACACCTGCAGTGAAGGCAGTGGAAACCCCAAATGACTTCGCATGTCCCTTCCCACAATGACTTTTGAGTACTTGGCAGCCTGGGTTGAACTTGCACCTTGTGGTTTTGGTTTTGATTCTACTTTTTAAAGAGAAGCTAGTAACATTTCAAATATTTACTCGATTGCTTCAGGACAAGGATACCTGTATTTATCTGGAAAGGCATTTTCCTCACACTGGAGGAAGAAGGGATTTTACCTGAAGAGAAAAGAGATTTTCCTCACACTGTTCTAAAGGGATAATTAAATCACAACATTAACAGAGAGAATTAAGCCCATCTCATCTCCTCATTTTGAATTTTCAAACTCTAGTCTTTATTCAATAAGCCCAGAGCATAACAAGCTTTAATAATACAGCTATATACTCACTGCTAATAACGGGTTAAGACTGACAGCTGATTTTACATTCAGGAATGACATCTTCCAATTGGTAAGCACTATTATCTTTCAGTCACTGCTATGCAGAATCATCCTCATTAACAAGTAAAAATCTTTTGGGATTTTTAATTGCCCATGAGTCTTTTTCCTCCTATGATTCAATTTTCACTTGGGAATTTAGTAACAGTAAGACTGTAAACTCTAATAATTTGGTCATGAAGAGCATATCTTGAGGTGTTTGAGTACACTCAGTGAGGTGTTCATTTACACAATTCTGGATTTTTTTAGTGCACCATAATTTTTTCTATAAATACATTTTTTAGTATGTATTGAATTCATTTGGCAACAGTACTTAGGCATGGATGGGTGATGGACCATTACAAGTCATTGACTACAGAGAATGTTAATCAGAGAAGTGTTCTCATTAACCTGAATCTGATTCTCCTCTTCATTACTGAAAGCTAGATCATTTTCACTATGAAGGTAACGAATGAGTTATAATATATGTTTATATATGCATCTAATGTATGTGTTTGTTGTTTCTATGGGAGCTTTATAAAATAAAGAATACATTGTGCAAAAGCATTTTATGTTACCCTAGGAACATATAAACACACTACGTACAAACGAACAGAATACTCCTCATTTCCAGTGCATAAATGCATGTGAAACTTTCAGAAGTTTATTTTATTAGTTGGTGACCTCAATGGCTCTTCTTCTCTACAGTTTTTCTGTTTTCTGTGTTCTTTTGTTGTTTTGTTTTTTTATTAGTTTATTTTTTATAATTATTTCTATTTAGTATCCTGCCCATTTTATAATTCAATATTTTATGCTGATATTTCATTTTCCTTGGACAGTTTCCTTGTTTAAAATACATGATTTTCCATTCCTTTGGTGGTGATCGCCATATTATTTTGTCTACACAGTCTTTCACAAAACCTTAGTAGACTCATGGATGGCACACCACTGACTCATAATGTGTTTATGATTTTAAACCATATCTTCTCATTGTGAGCTTTATTTCTCAGTATATCAGCTAAAAACCTACTTATTTATTTATTTTGGCAAACACAAGATGCCAGTATTCCATGGTTAATACTATGTAGATAGCAGATTAACTTGTTTCTTGAGTCATTCAAAAATGACCTATTTATTCACCTATTTTTTCAACTATTCATGAAAGCAGGCTTCACACATGCCCCCACTTACATGTGAGGGAGGGATCAAGACTAAAGGAGACCAGGGTGCACTCTGTTTGCAGCCACTGGACTTTCCTGTAAGATTCATGCTGTAAAGAGAGATGGAAGCAGTACTAACACTTGATCTGGAGAAACCAAGAGCACCACCCAGTTACAGTCAGCTGGCCATGTGAAGATCTAGGTTAAAATTGTCTTGGCTGGATAAGAGTGGAGACAAGGCTCCCACAGCCCCAGATGTATCCTTGCTGCTCTTAGAAGGGAAGGAAATCAAGAAGGCATCTTCAGCCTCATGGGGCTGGGAAGGGACTTTCATTTCCAGCCCTTTAGTGTCTGTGAGTTAGAAGGGCTCCTTTGGTGGCTTTCCTAGATCCCATCCAGAGACACGTGGGTTCATGTGTTCAACAAAGAGTCCAGGTACACAACCCAGGGGTGGGCATTTCAACAGCTGTCAAGATCATGGGTTCATCCCATGTGACAGTCAGCCTGATTCATTCTCCAGAGACCTCCAATGACTTCAGAGGAGCACAGTAAGGTTATGCTACTGGCTAAGGTTCCCAACATTAGTGGGATATAGCTGGATAAAAGTACTAAAAGTTCAGAACTGCAATATTCACTATTGCAACATCTAAAGCTTTTTGTGGACTGATCTGCTGGGGAAATTCTGGTTAGGTAAACGCAGTGGTGTTTCACAATTGACTCTAATGGCCTAGAAGTAATTTAAAGAATTTTGTACAAAAGCAAATGCTGCTACTCTAGGTATTAACTGGCTTTGGTCCGATAATATTGAGAGATCAAAGCCACCCCTAAGTCTGGCTGCAATGAAAGGTAGGTTTCAACTGTTCCTTAAAAGCAGTGAATCTTTTCAAATCTTTTTCTCCTAAAAGCTCTTTCTACTAGATGTATTTTGATAGAGATGTATTTCTGTTAGATGTATTTCAAAAATAGGAAATGTCCCTATTTTTTTTTTTTACTAAATGCTGCTATCCATATGTTAAAAAAAAAAAAAAGCTGTCAAGGGGACAGCATTTTGAAATGGAACAGGGTTTAAAGTGAGAATTCATGAATACCTCTTTTGCTGGACATGACTGTAAATCTTGCAGGGATCAGTGGCACACTCTTACTCAGCACAGTCCAGCTGGGAGCCAGCCATCACTGCACAGCCCTCTGCACTCTGCTGTGGTGGAACAGGAGGGCAGCACCACTCAGAGCAGTGACTGTGAGCCCAGCCCAACTCTGAGGTGAGGAAGATGAGGGTGCTCCAGTATGGGAGGTGCAGGTAGAAGGGCAGGGTGCTGTGGCTGGAGAGCAGGCTGTCCACAAGGGTTGCTGAACCATGGTCCTGCTCCATGAAACTGGGCCACTCTCATCTTTTTGGCTTGGTTCTTGATGAAGAAATTCAGGATTGTGGGAACCTCTCTCAGCTCAGCACTAACACACACATATCACTAGCCATCTGTTTTGCATTTTGCTGGTTACTTCTTTATTAATGTTGACTCTGCCGGTGTCTTCTGAATACAAATCACTGCATTGCACTGTATATCCCTAAGACAAAAAGCAATTACAGCCACTGTCAAGTTGAAAACATCTATACTAAAGAAGTTCTTGCAGGTCCAGGGCATGAAGTGTAGCTGTGAGATAGATCGATCAGTGATATTCCAGTGCTCCCCTATATGTAGCTTGGTTCAGTTCACTTCATCTGGCTGTGCCTTCATCTCACTCTTTCTACGCATTATCCATAAGACAATGGATGACAAAAGTCCCAGGAGCTGAGAAGAACTTCCCTCTGCTCTCCATCCATAGTCCAGCACTGTGGGGTGGTAGGAAGTGTGGCACCACACAAGATACTGGTTTAAATTTGTCCCCCTGATTGAAAGTCAGTAAGGTCCAAGAATGTATGCAGAGATAATTAATTGTTCTACTTAACAGAAGTTTGGTTGTATTGTAATTGGGTTCCTTTCTGCCACTGAGCAGCTGGACAAAGCAGAGTCCTGCCCCATGAATATATATCAGCTGAAAGCCTGGAAATACTTCTGTGCAGAGATGGAGGGAACACAGCTGCTTGATACAGGAAGCAGATGAAAAAGTAGGTGTATGAATAGAGTTTATATGGAGTGTAGGAGGCACAAGATAATGAATGTCATAGAAAATCAAGGTCTCCTATTTGTTCCTCTGTATAAAACCAAAACAAGACA
This sequence comes from Odontophorus gujanensis, assembly GCA_013399175.1. Classification (NCBI taxonomy): domain Eukaryota; kingdom Metazoa; phylum Chordata; class Aves; order Galliformes; family Odontophoridae; genus Odontophorus; species Odontophorus gujanensis. The sequence continues at coordinate 78,958 of VXAB01026661.1, read as the reverse complement.
ATTTTGAATGGAAGTGAAAAGCAGCACATCCTGAGTGGTGCATTATCAATTTACAGTGTTGACTGATGCATCAAAATGAAGGATTTAATAAAAATAAAAATAAAGGAATGTCTTTGTATGGAGAACAAGAAAAACTTAAACCCTGCTGACAGCACCACGTGACAAAAAGCATGACCCTAACAAACTGCTAGTGGGTTTCTTGTCCCTTGACTTTAGCAATGATCTGAACAAGAGCTTAAGGTGGCCAGATCCAATCTCTGGTCAGGTGTTATAGTTCTGTACAGATGGCTTTAGGCATGAATTTCCTAAAATGCTCAATGTTTACAGCACAATGACACTGTTTGATAGAACAAATAATCATCTGCAAAACACTATTCTTCATCATAGTCATTACAATTAGATGTGCATTTTTGCCAGCAATGAGCAAGCACCTGCACACATAAAAAATCTGCACCAGCAGAGGTGCCCCACTGTCACTGTCACCACTGCTGAAACGCACTGCTCACCGCTCCCTGTGCTCACAGCCACAGCATTCATCAAGGGTCAATGAATGTCAATGGGTGCAATTTTTTTTATATGAAGGAATTCAGTGCCACACCTTTGTTTCATATGCACTTCCACGTCAGACACCATTCTGTCAGACTGCCCCTCTGCTGCCATCTGTCACATGGCAACAACGTGTAGCAGAATATTGGTGGGAAGGTTCAACCTCTACAGCCATACAACCAACATCGGCCTCTGGTGTCGTGGGTTAACATAATAAAAGTGGAGGCATTACTTTTGTAGCAACCATTGTATGTTTGGCAAAACTTCAGTTGCACACGCTATGACTGTCAATAACATGTTTTTTTGTAGCCTGAGCAACAGCAGGGAAACTGAATTTGGCTAAAAACCAAACTGAAGAGGAGTACATTCATTCCTGAGGTAACTCCACTGACCTCACTAGAGCTGCTCCAGAGTTCAGGCCAGCCTTGACCTGTTTTTCTTCAAATTGTGTGGCTGGGGAAATGCTGTTCCATACATCTTTGTTCAAAGTAATAACAAGAGAATTCAGAAGGGTTCAGGGAAGGGTGACATGACTGGAGCAGAAGAAAACTCTCATATCAAGGGAGATTGATAAGTTTGCGGTTGTTTCTCTTAGAAATGAGACAAATAAAAAGGAGAGGGAAAAAAGAAAAGAGAGAGGAAATAATAAATAGTCTAGGAGAACTCATCTACACACCCTCTGTGATCTGCTAAAGAGCCTCTAGAGGTTCATGGCAATGTAATCAAATTAAGGCCCTGCTACCTGTCTCCTCTCCTATTTGGCTGGTTGCACTGCTGGGATCTCTGCTTGGGTCTCTTTTAACTGTTGGGGTACAGAAGCAGAAAACTAGTACAGTACTGTAGGGAAGGTAGGGCAGCCATTGTTCAGATTTCCCACTTGTGAAAGGGGTAGTCTCAGAAAGTGGAGACTCACATATTCCAAGCTAGAAGAAAGGAAGATGCTTTTCCACATGATATCCAAAGGCTCATGAGACCAGACAACAAACGACATTTGAAAAGATTTTAATTGTGCTTTGCAGCAAGATTTTCCCAGGATACAAGAGGTGCTCAGGGTCTGCTAGCATATTTACAGCAGCTTACAGTAACAGGGACTTAGGAGGTGTCTTAATGTGAAACACTAATTATGTCACTCCTGCTTAATGCAGGGGATCTCATGGTGCCTAATGGGCTGGGATGGGCAGGATGGGATGGAGCATAGCCACATCTCTGTCTGTGACAGCACTGGTGCTACATTGCCACCTTGAATCTCTACCCAGTAATTTATTCTCCAATAGGGAATTAGCTCCTATCTTTAGTTCAAAACCAGCAGTTCACTGCCTGGAAGGGAAACTTGTGCAAACAATTTCATTTCAGAGAGCCGACGATGTTTTTAAAAGGGATCTTCCTGTGCTCTTCTGAACTCCATCCTTTCTTAGTTACATCTCTGCACAGGTCATTCCTATGGCTGAGAAGACCACATGCTTTTCTTTTTTTTTAATCATTTATGGACTAATATAACACTGAAGTCGTTAAAGCTTGAAAGCCACAAAGATAAACAGGCTAAAATATATTACATGTCTTGAGCTGTCCTAACAGTTTGTTGCTTCCACTGAATGAAGAAGCACTCTGTACCCTGCCATTCCTACTGCTGGTATTTGCCTTGGGCTCTGCTGAGTTGATGTGGTCACACTGCGGTCAGATGCACAATATGACAAAAAAACAGGAACAGTCATCTGCTTGGATGGTGACCTGAGCCAACTGGCTGTCACTGCAGCAAGTGATAACTGGGTTCCACTTTTACATACAAAACACTCAGTTTAGTCTCTTTCTTTTTTTCTTTTCTTTTCTTTTCTTTTCTTTTCTTTTCTTTTCTTTTCTTTTCTTTTCTTTTCTTTTCTTTTCTTTTCTTTTCTT
>VXAB01026661.1:34412-76409 GCA_013399175.1 Odontophorus gujanensis | reverse complement strand
CTTTTCTTTACTTTTCTTTACTTTTCTTTACTTTTCTTTACTTTTCTTTTCTCATATCAAAGGGCCTGGCTGCAGCAATTCCCTGACTGTTTCCTTGGCTCCGGAGATGCTGATGTCCCTGTAAAAACTGGGGCACCCCAAGTTCAAAGGGAAGCAGCTGGATGGGACTCACTCTGCAAACTCGGTTCCTTCCATTGGGTTTTAAATTCCCTTGCCATACTTTTTGCTATCTTTTTTTTTCTACTTTTCTTCTCATGTTTCTCACCCAATTAATGTCATTTTACTTGAAATGGTTTGTACAGCTGTTAGAAGAGATCTGGAGAGAAATACCAGCTGCAAAGTCGGTGTAGGGGTAGTTTTATGCGATGGCCTTCTGCAGTTGCTCCTCATGTTTTCAGAGGTTTGCAGGTGTGAACTCAGTCAGGTGAGTTCACCTGAGGAACATAGGCAGTCACACACATCTCAGTTTGTGGAAGGTTGAGAGCATTTTGGGATGCTCATATGAAAACTGATTGTGTATGTGGACAAAACAGCAGAAGAGAAGACAGTGTAAAGAAGTGTCCAGATGTAGATTCCTCAGTACAGGAGAGACGTAGACCTGTTGAAGCACGTTCAGAGGAGAACCACAAAAATGATCCACAGAATAGAACACCTCTCCTGTAAGGATAGGCTGATAGGGCTGGGGGTGTTCAGCCTGGAGAAGAGAAGGCTGTGAGGTGACCTGATACTGGTCTTTCAGTACCTAAAGGGAAGCTACAGTAAAGAAGGGGACAGGTCTGTGATGATGGAACAAGGGGAAATGGTTTCAAGCTGAGGGAGGGTAGATTTAGGTTAAATATAAGGAAAAAATCTTTTACAGTGAAGGTCTGAGGCACTGGAACAGATTGCCCAGCGTTGTGGTTAATGCCTCATCCCTGGAGACTTTCAAGGTGAGGCTGAATCAGGCTCTGGGTAACCTGACCTAACTGTGGTGTTCTTGTTCATTGCATGCGAGTTGGACTAGATGGTCTTCAAAGGTCCCTTCCAGCTTTGAGGATTCAGTGATTCCATGACTCTAAAGGAATCACCTTTCTAATTCACTTTCTAACTCATCTATCAATGTCTTCCATATTGTTCTTTTCCAGGATAAAAGTAATCTGCTTTTAGACTGAGCAAAATTGTCTCGAGTCACCTGGAAGGACAAAGACAGAAACCATTATCTTTCTATCTTAGGTGATTTTCCCAATTGAAGATTCATAAACTGCACCTCAGCATATGGATGCAAAGGTTGACCTACAAAGATATCTGCGTTGCTGAGACTGAGGAGGGTCAGCCATGCTCCACTCCTGCACTACCAGCCTCTCTCTGGAAATGGGTCTGGCCCAATCGAAGGAAGACAAGTGTTAACAGTATGCATTCGTATTCTACTAACATTCACAGAAAGTTTGCCTTTTCATGCTAATAGGCTTTTAATGATCTTGCATAGGAGAATGCTCTGTTTAAGGGAAGAGGGGACAACTCTTAAGTTAAAATATAGGAAAAATAATTTATTGTAACTGTCTAGTACAACACTGAAGTTTATAATGTAACTTGCACTGCCTCGGTGGTGAAATGCTCTTATCCTTATTCTGTTAGGTACAGTTTAGTACTCAACTGAAAGATGCTGCTAATAACTTCTTTTCTTTAACATGCTTCAGCCCATTTTCAGTGCACACTGCAGTTTAGAAATGGACTCTTCTGCTGGCTGCCATCAGGCTTCCCTTTGACATACAGGCAGTGCTGAACTTTGCTAAGGCTGGCTTTACATGGTGCTGTAGGGATGAGATGTGTGTGCGTGTGTTGGCTTCACTGTACCAGCAGCAAACATGAAGCACCAACAATCAGGAGTGTAACAGATAAATAAAAGAATATAGAAGAAAACTATCCANATGTCCCTGTAAAAACTGGGGCACCCCAAGTTCAAAGGGAAGCAGCTGGATGGGACTCACTCTGCAAACTCGGTTCCTTCCATTGGGTTTTAAATTCCCTTGCCATACTTTTTGCTATCTTTTTTTTTCTACTTTTCTTCTCATGTTTCTCACCCAATTAATGTCATTTTACTTGAAATGGTTTGTACAGCTGTTAGAAGAGATCTGGAGAGAAATACCAGCTGCAAAGTCGGTGTAGGGGTAGTTTTATGCGATGGCCTTCTGCAGTTGCTCCTCATGTTTTCAGAGGTTTGCAGGTGTGAACTCAGTCAGGTGAGTTCACCTGAGGAACATAGGCAGTCACACACATCCCAGTTTGTGGAAGGTTGACAGCATTTTGGGATGCTCATATGAAAACTGATTGTGTATGTGGACAAAACAGCAGAAGAGAAGACAGTGTAAAGAAGTGTCCAGATGTAGATTCCTCAGTACAGGAGAGACGTAGACCTGTTGAAGCACGTTCAGAGGAGAACCACAAAAATGATCCACAGAATAGAACACCTCTCCTGTAAGGATAGGCTGATAGGGCTGGGGGTGTTCAGCCTGGAGAAGAGAAGGCTGTGAGGTGACCTGATACTGGTCTTTCAGTACCTAAAGGGAAGCTACAGTAAAGAAGGGGACAGGTCTGTGATGATGGAACAAGGGGAAATGGTTTCAAGCTGAGGGAGGGTAGATTTAGGTTAAATATAAGGAAAAAATCTTTTACAGTGAAGGTCTGAGGCACTGGAACAGATTGCCCAGCGTTGTGGTTAATGCCTCATCCCTGGAGACTTTCAAGGTGAGGCTGAATCAGGCTCTGGGTAACCTGACCTAACTGTGGTGTTCTTGTTCATTGCATGCGAGTTGGACTAGATGGTCTTCAAAGGTCCCTTCCAGCTTTGAGGATTCAGTGATTCCATGACTCTAAAGGAATCACCTTTCTAACTCACTTTCTAACTCATCTATCAATGTCTTCCATATTGTTCTTTTCCAGGATAAAAGTAATCTGCTTTTAGACTGAGCAAAATTGTCTCGAGTCACCTGGAAGGACAAAGACAGAAACCATTATCTTTCTATCTTAGGTGATTTTCCCAATTGAAGATTCATAAACTGCACCTCAGCATATGGATGCAAAGGTTGACCTACAAAGATATCTGCGTTGCTGAGACTGAGGAGGGTCAGCCATGCTCCACTCCTGCACTACCAGCCTCTCTCTGGAAATGGGTCTGGCCCAATCGAAGGAAGACAAGTGTTAACAGTATGCATTCGTATTCTACTAACATTCACAGAAAGTTTGCCTTTTCATGCTAATAGGCTTTTAATGATCTTGCATAGGAGAATGCTCTGTTTAAGGGAAGAGGGGACAACTCTTAAGTTAAAATATAGGAAAAATGATTTATTGTAACTGTCTAGTACAACACTGAAGTTTATAATGTAACTTGCACTGCCTCGGTGGTGAAATGCTCTTATCCTTATTCTGTTAGGTACAGTTTAGTACTCAACTGAAAGATGCTGCTAATAACTTCTTTTCTTTAACATGCTTCAGCCCATTTTCAGTGCACACTGCAGTTTAGAAATGGACTCTTCTGCTGGCTGCCATCAGGCTTCCCTTTGACATACAGGCAGTGCTGAACTTTGCTAAGGCTGGCTTTACATGGTGCTGTAGGGATGAGATGTGTGTGCGTGTGTTGGCTTCACTGTACCAGCAGCAAACATGAAGCACCAACAATCAGGAGTGTAACAGATAAATAAAAGAATATAGAAGAAAACTATCCAGCTGCTGCCTTGTTCCTGTTTGCTCTGTCTTATGAAAGAACAGCGAAACTCTATATTGCACCTTTATGGGGAGAGCAGAGGTATGGGACTTATAAGCTTCATGTTACACGAGGAGAAGGAATTGCTCTGCTGATCCATCAGACTGGTAAATTGTATTGCATTTAATCAGCACAAGCTGGATATTGGAGGAAACAACCCATTAAATTACCATTTACTAGTCAAAGAGAGACTCAGAGACTTATCCAGATCACAAAAGTGTGAGGAAACAAGTTTAACTTTGGAAGGACAACAGCATCACCTGGTTTTGGGTGACTCATGAAGCTTAGAGAAGTCCCTTTAAAATCTCCTCATTCATTACTACACAAGCCATATGCTGCAAACCAGTGGTACCATGGATACTGTGGGGAACTCAAAAGTGAAGCCTCAAAAATGTCTCCTATCAGGTGTGGTTAAATCCAAAGGGATAGGGTTAAATCCTCCATCCACCCACCAGGGCTGCCTCTGTGGGGAGAGCAACCCCAGACCCAGTGCCGCCAGCTCTACAAGGGTCCCTCATGGTGGCTGTGATTCCTCATGTTCCCAAATGGCCATCAGAGAGGGCATCTGTGGGCTGATGGCACCCATTTCATGAGAACTGCTATCAATGTTATTATTTTTAAGTTGTAGCACCAAAAAATTCTTCAAAAGCTACTACTGAAAATGAGCTCTTGCAAATTACTAGTTTTCCCCAGGATTATTACATCCAGCATACTAATATATAGGAAAATGTGGAACAAAGACAGATCTTGCAGCGTTGCAGTGGTTCTTTTAACACAGGTGTGGCTGGGGAAATGGCAGCATTGAGATTAATGGTGCAGTGGGCCATTGTAGCAGCATCACCTTCTTATCTTGCTGTAGAAATAACAGATCTAATTTGGATTCTGTGTGTCAGGGACTCAACTCCAGGTTGCTTCTGCCAGATGAGTTGCACAGCTGTTGAGGTAATGGTTATTGCAGGTAAGGATGCTGCTCTGTGGGGCTGGGGCTCTCTGTTTCTCCGGACTAGAGCAGAAATTCCACTTTCTCAAAATAATGGTTTTTTTTTTGTCTTTGTCTCTCTCTCTCTCCTTCTGCTTTCAACAGACTTCTGTTCTTTTTGATGAACTGGCATTTTTTTATTATTATTATTTTTTTTTCCAAAAAGAATATATACTGTTTAAAAATTTCCAGTCAACAGTACCTGGGATGATTTAAAAACTTCCAAAAGAGATGGCTCTGCTAGCAGCACAGCATGGGGTTAGAAAAGCCTCAAAGCCTGGAAGATGCCTTTAGAGGCCATGTGGTGCTGGAGGGCTCCCATCGTGCCAGGAGCGGGCAGCGAGCAGCTCTTCCTGCAGCAGGAGCACAGCTCACCCCGGGGTATCCCGAGGCACTGCACACTTGTGCTAGAGTGATTAAAACCGGTCTGGTTTTACGATGAGGAAAGGAGCTTTGAGAATAAATCCAAAGCAGTGTGAGTTACCGCTTTGCCTCATGCAGCACCTTCTGCTCACATTTGTAGCCTAAAATCACAGCAGTCAAATGTAAACTGAGTATCAGAAAATTTTGCAGACCTTGTAAGTGAAGTAAGTATCCAAATTTAGTATTCCAAATAAGTGCCCAAGTGTTTTCTGTTCATTTGTTTTTAAGGCAGGGTGATCTTCTTTGCAGTGTGTGGCGATAGGACAAGGGGAAATGGTCACAAACTGATGCATTGGAAGTTCTGCACAAATGTGTGTGGGAACTCCTTCACAGGGCAGTGACAGAGCACTGGCACAGGCTGCACAGAGAGGTGGTGGAGTCTCCTTCTCTGCAGACATGCCAGACCCGCCTGGACACCTACCTGTGCAACCTGGGCTAGGGAGCTGCTTTGGCAGGGGGTTGGACTTGATGATCTCTAGAGGTCCCTTCCAGCCCCTATAACTCTGTGATTCTGTGATTACACACTGTGCTTTTCTTCGATTTACAATCCTCAAAATTTTTTAAGTCACATTTGGTACATAAGAATTAGAACCAGAAGCACACCTATCATGATCTAAAAAATCCTCTAAACACTTAAATTTACAAGTGCAAAACTCAAAAACCTCTTGGTACCTACATAGTTTTTTTTTTTTTTTTTTTTAACTGACTGATAGAAAGCAATGGGTCTTTCCATCCTTCTAAAATTATTAAAAACAACTATAAAGTGCTGATCAGGTTTTCCTCAAACCTCTGGAGCAGCGAGGGTAAAAACCAAACGCACATTCTTGGCAGATATAAACACTGAAAATCAGCTAGAAGGGAAATGAAAACCATAAAATCAACTCTCTTTGACAGTTACAACTTTTAGCCTCTGATGGTAACTCGCTATTTGGACTATGAATAGTCTCAAATCACATGGTAAGGTCACTAATGGGAAAGGGTTACATGACATCTGTATTTTCACTGCTTTACTTTTTGATTGCAGCCAAATTGCATGACAAAGCCATGCAAAGTCAGGCTTCTGGTGCTACCTGCCGTATATTACGGATTTATATACTCTTTAGCAGCAATATTTCAGTAGCAGGGTTTTGTACATTTAAGCTAATTTTCACTCTGTTAAAATCCATAGATTGATATGAACATCTACATGTATTTATTTGTTCACGTATTTCTATGGGAAGAAGAATAGATTCTTTTCATTTGTATTTTTCATCAATAAATGAATGAATTTACATTTAATTTGTTCACATGAAATATATATATATATTTGTTATTATCACACAGAAATTATTGCAGAAATGATCTTGGCTAAAATATTGCATTTTACAGGCGGAGGAGAAGGGAAAAGAAGTGAGGGAGGAATGTCTGTCCTCTTCTCCTGCAGTGGGTGAACATCCATTACCCATCCTGGAATGATGAAGACCTTGATTCAAACCAGACCTCCCTACCTTCAAACTTGGCAAGAGCATACCCAACTACTGGACACTGGCTGAGAAGGACTCCCCAAATTTCCTCTAATGAAATCGCTTTATATTGTCATTTTAGATAATTATACAATGACATCAGGATTTCACTCTGCTTTTTTTGAGTCTCAGGTGAAAATGCTTTCCTCCAGCTTCTCTCAGGCTTTTAAATCTGTTTGTGGGAAACTTCCCAAGGTCTTGCACTTCGCTGCTTGTGCAGTATAAAACATCTTGGACTCCTAAATCTTGAGAGAAAAAATAAATGTTTTCCACTCAGCCCTAGAAATTCTTATCATTATTACTATTATTTTGCTCAATTTCAAGGGTAGCTAAGAGATAGATAATTCATTCCTGAAGGTTGTCTTCTCATGGAGTAATTGATGTACAAATGTTAGCAGATGAAACAAACTGCTGCAGAGAGCAGGCCTGTAAATAGACTGGAAAGAAAAAAAAATGCTGGGAGATGCTTGCCATGAAATTAATTATGTGTTTAAATAAGAGGAACTGATTTCTGTAAAACCATGAGTGCTTTTTAATCTTCCAGAGTAGATCGGAGATTCAGCCCTCAAGTGGAAGAAATCCTAGAGGGCAGCTCTAATGAGTCAGTAAGTAAAGCACATGGGCTGGTGAATAAGAAAGCAATATCTGTTTTACAAATACATAGAGACAGCTGTATGTCTGTAATATATTCATCATGTGGCAATATGGCACTCACACAGCAGCACTTTGGCCCCCTGTCTTGAAGCATATTCAAATTTCACTGTTATCACAGTGTATTGCAAGTCCTGCTTTGCGTTACTGTACACTCTAAATACCACCCAGACTTGTAATTGGTGTGTGTCAGGGTATTTCCTTACACTTAAATAAGTACAGGTCAGATTTTAAAAGTATGTCAATATATCAGGCTGACTGCATATGAGTCAATGGGACCAAGCTCCTTTATCCCAGCTAAGGATTTGGTCCTGTGTATTTAAAAATAGACTAATGAGGGAAGGACCCATCCACCTACTGAAAGGTTTTGTGACCTACTTCTGCAGCTCCCCTCTTCGGTGTTCAGGAAAGCTCTGCTGGGTTTCTGCTTCTTAAATCTCCATGGCCTCCCCTAAATTGCTCACAAAAGCAAATTCCACTGGAGAGAGAGACAGCTGTTTCTGCATATATTAATAATATGTAGCTCTATAAATTATTAATAAAAGTTACCAATGACTTTGAGTTATGGTGCAGTAATTCACACTTGGCTGTTTAGATGGCTCTCAGCCTTCATCCTGGCGCTCCATTATGCTCCTGGTATGAATGATTATGTTGGAATTCAGATTGTTGTTCCTAGCTGCTGAAATTTAGCAGTGTGCATACTGGACTGGATCACAGGGATGATTATGGTATGTCAGAAAGGCTGTGTATACCACATGGGTGGATGCGATCAAAATGATTTTTCAGATCAGCCAGTGACAAGGCTCTGGGAATGCTGGTAGAGCTTAGTCCCCTGCTGTGATAGGCACCTAGAGCTGGTCCAGAAAGATGTTGAAACTTATTTAAACACACGTGCAGACATTCTGGTGGATCCTACGAGGTGTTCAGTGCAGAGTCAGATCTGACTGCTCCTTCTGTGATGGATATGGTCACTGAATCATTTCTCATGTGTTTGCTCCACTGGGAAATTTTCTTTCTGGTGTTCCTCTCCAATGTTTTGGTGACCTTTGTGTTTGTGTGAGGTCTATCGATGAGAAGTATACTTGTGAAAGATGAGATGGAAGGAAGGGAGGAAGGGAGGAAGGGAGGAAAGGAGGAAAGGAGGAAAGGAGGAANAGGGAGGAAGGGAGGGAGGGAGGGAGGGAGGATAAGAAAGAGAGGAAGAAAGAAGAAGAAAAAAGAAAGAAAACGGAGAATCTAGGGGCTCAGTAAATTGCTCGTGTGATAGAGAACTGAAGCAGAAATGCAGCTTTGCTTGGTCACCTACAGACAACAGAGTGTCTGTTTACCCCCAGGTGATTCACTGCATACCAACGTCAGTCAAAATGGATCAGAAGGATCAGGCCTGAAAGGTGCCTATTTGTTAATTACAAAGGGATCCCAGGGTGACTTTTTCGGATATTGATGTCCATGCTCTAAAACTTGGGGAGGTGAGGCATAGCCTTTAACTCCCGCTCTACCTTTGAGGCAAGTGAAAGACCAAAGTCATAGCTAACTTCCACTTCATCTACAAACGCTCAGTGTTAAATGCTATCTTCAAAAAGTGGCTCTGCGGTGCTGAGGTGTTTTACAAGCTTGCAGAGGTGTAAAACCCTCCGAGCAACCTTGCCCCTGGCGCCAAGGGGAGGCGGAAAGCTTCTGGGTTGTCCCAGGTGGAAGCAGAACCGCTGGTATTTAGATCTGCGCTGCTACTCTTCGGAGGAGAAAATGGGGCCTCAGAAAGGGCTTGCTGCCTTTGTGCTGGTTTCTGAGAGCCGGAGTGAAACAAACCTTTCAGGGGAAACAATGCTAATAGAGTCATCGCTTTGGCACATGAGCCCTGCAGGAAAGAAAGTCTGCTAATCCCCTCTATAGTCCCTCTATTTATACCCTTAGGCAGCACACAAACTGGCCAAGTACAAGAACAAAAGCTGACTAGAAATATCTCCTGTGACCGTTGTTCTCATGAACTATTATCCCCTTTATTAAGGATCAGGCTAAGAACAACCTCTGTTACGGACAATGTTCTGCAAAGCAATGTGATTATCATGCTGATTTGGGTGAAACCCGGCCCTGTGGCTCTCCCGCATCCCGAGAGAAGGATGCGGGGAGACCTGAGAGCAGCCTGTCAGTCTGAAGGATGAGACAGGCTCTTTAGAGGGGTCTGTGGTGATAGGACGAGAGGAAATGGTTTCAGACTCAAAGAGAGGAGATTTAGGCTGGATAGAAGGAAAAAGTGTTTTATTTATTTATTTGTTTGATTGATTATTTATTTATTTTTATGATAAGGGTAGTGAAGCACTGGAACAGGTTGTCCAGAGATGTGGATGTCCCATCCCTGCAGACATTCAAGGTCAGGCTGTATCAGATCTAGCAACCTGAGCAACCTGATCTAGCTTGTGGTTTCCCTGCTCATTGCAGGGGAGTTGGACAGAATGACCTTTAAAGGTCCCTTCCAACTCTTAAAGATTCTATGATTCTCTGATCTTCCTTATTTCCTTTTTGGAAAGATACTTGTCTGCATTGAGAATAGATGTGAAATACTTCAGGCTCCTGTAGTTACAACTGTTGAAAGAATTTGATTAGACGTAATTGTAGCAGTTTTAGAATGTGACCCAATGTAATGTTTCCGTTCTCATATTAGAAGTACGCTTGGGGATAAATAATGAGGTAACCCGGATTTCAGATATCTGAGAACTGAATGCTGGAGATTCTTGGCAAATAAACTGCTTTTTCAGACTACATGTATTCAACTCTTCTAGCCTTTCTGGTATTGGACATTTCAAAAAAGTTTATCTACATGGTACCACAATCTTTCAAGTAACAATCTCATTTAAGACCATACAACAGGAATAAATGAAACCAGTAAAGCCTGATACATAATTTGGGGGATTTTTGTACTTGTTGAGCTATGATAGTACTTTGTGAATTGAAAATGAACTACTCTAAAACTACTTCCTTATAGATAGACCAGACGAGTCTGTTTGTATTTAAAGACAGGTTGTTTTAAAGAGATGAAACTCCTATCACAAGGAAGATAAAGCAGAAAAGGGTAATGAGTTAAAGGATGCTAAGTGTCTAGGCTGACCAGGGCCACTGAGATGTAGTGGTGCAGTATTCTTACAGGTCTATGGGATGTTATGCCTGAGTGACACCACCGGAGTGGGGTGGTGAAGAACTGCTGCGATGCTATTGTAAGCATTAGCTATAAAGTGAAAATATAGTTGGCCCTCTTTCTTTGCAACAACAAGTGAAAACCAGAAGCAATAGAGGAAGTAAAGGTTTGGAAAATTTTGCCAAACTGTCTGTACCCACAGCTTGTTTCTTGCTCATTATAAGAGGAGGGTGTTGTGCAGAGCCTCTAATGTCTGTGTAGGAGCTACAGGAGTGAACAAGGGAAGGGAACCACTGGGAATGTCCTGTCTTTATCAAAAAAAAATTGACGTACATATTTATTAATATTTCCAGGATGCTGAGAGGAGTTTGCTAGAGGGGGACACTACCTAAAGAACAGAAGTACATTAATAATTTTAGTAAAATCTTGCAGAATAATGAAAACAAAAACCCAAATTACCATCTCAATTCAATGTCTGTGGTCTAATTAATTTGATAAAGTACAAAATTAGCAAATGATGTCTCAGTGCATACCTGCTTTGTGTCTAGGAGTGCTAAAGGCCACTGGAGAACTAGAGCAGCCATTGTCTTTCATTCAGTAGCAAAACCTGTTTACTTTACTTGGTCTCAAATCCTTAGGACAGGCCAAATCCAGCACTGAAGCTTTCAGTAAGACATTGTTTGCTCTGCTGTGCTGTCAATAAGATGTCATTACTTCAGCTGCAAGGTAGTAAAGAATTTGTTAATGGCTCCTCTTGAGGGTGGTGACATTTTTTTTCCCCTTACAGATCACTGGGGAAAAAAAGTGGGAACAGACTGACAAGGAAAGAAATCAGAGTTTATTTATTTATTTATTTATTTTGCAGTTCAAGCACGAGGTTTTAACAAATGCAGGCTTTTTCTTCTTTATTATTAATTTGTAGTAGGGTGTGAAAACAGTGTTATAATGTGCAATATGCTTTAGCGTACGTACCTGTTAAAGAGAATGCAATAGGTAAATGTCATGAGCTGCAAAAGATCTCTCTGTCTCTAATCCTGAAGCACGGCACTCCAGGAGAGGCAGACCAGTGTTTGCCTTTCCTAGATGTAAACAAGCAGTTACTAATTAACAGCAGATACAGGAAGAATTTCTTAGCTGCTGCTCTGAAGCATTAGACAGCAATGAAATGGAGTCTCTGTGGCTGGGGAAGGAGCTGCCCTTGCCTTGCGGCCCCGGCCTCCTACCAAAACCTCACGCAGATCCTCTGTCTGATTTTGTTCACGTCTCAGCTGCACGGCAGACATCTGTTGCTGCCACGTGTCCCAATCTCCTTGCTTTTTTCAGATGCCAGGTCACAGTTTGCGTTGGCAAACCTGTAAATAATAGTGCCATATTCTTTCCAAAGCCATGCTTAAGACAATAGTGAAGGGTCCGATTCTACCAGTTTGTAGCTGCTTGTATAATGTCCTATGTTAAAGTTATGAACAACCAGAGGGCTTGTCTGAACTTGAAAACTCATTTGGACTAAGGTGAAGCAAAAAGTCAAAGCACAATAGCTCTCCTTCAATAGGGATATTCAGAAGGCCAAGACCAGGTGCCAAGACTAGCCCTGCAGTCATACAAAGCACTCTTAATGGCACAGAGTGGCCCATTCCAGCTAACCTAAACAGCAGGTCTATCATGAGACAAATTACTTTAACCCCTGGCTCACCTCTTGGTGAGCTTTCAGCACTATAAACTGCAAGAGTCTGACAAACTCCAAAAGCCATGGAGCCTTGGAGCTGTGGATTTGGGCTTGCCCATTGGGTGGGAGGGATCGGTCACCATTTCCCACTCCAGCAGGGAGCAGACCAAAAGCAAGGACTCTGCAGTGCCCTGGTCACAGAGGCTTAAGTGTAATTCTGTTCACTCCAAGCAGCCAGACTGGTTTAGAAAATGACTGCATGAATGAGCACAATACAGCTGTAAGGGGAGACTTCTTACTCGGGTCCAAATGGGATCGCACAAGAGTGGGAAGGTAAGACGATAGCTGGCAGGTGTGTGTGGCTGGGAACACAGCTTATTTATCCACTTGTCATGCAGTGTCTGCCCAGGAGCAGAGAAACAGTTTGAGAGGCTTACACGAACATCAAAAATATATTAATCTTTGATATAGTGTTGTTAACGCTGCCATAGTTGGATGTGATTTCCTTATTCTTTCACAATTTAAGAATTTGACTTTTCCCTTCCCCCCTCTCTCTTCATATGTCAGAGGTGGATTTTTGTTGCCCTAACCTCTGCTTGCTGTAAAAATGAACTTGGTGGGATTTTCTCCATGGTCTGATGGTTTGTGTCGTGTGCTTTTTAGTCCTCTTCAGCGTTTAGGAGATCAGTGAATCTTACATGATTATAGAGAAAGGTCTACCTTCATACTGCGGGATGGATGACTTTCTTTGTAGTTACTGGAAAAGAATGCCTTTCATTATGTGGCAGTTATGTTCTTCATAGCTGGCAGAACACCCATCAGTGTATGCACGTGTGTGTGTTGTTTTGGAAAGAGGACAGAAGATACGTGTTCACACATGCACTTCTGTAACCCTACACTGTTACAGTGCTAGGGCTGCTTGGAATACGTACAGAATTGATTAATATGTTCTAGAAGGGAGAGAAGTGATTTAATTTCTCTGCATCATTGCTGACTGATAAAATGTAAATTTAATTGCAGTTATTAGCATTGCTTATATGGGATAACTGCATCACAGGATGTAATAAATGTGGTAAAGAAAAAAAAAAACAAAAAAACAATTTTTAAAGGCTCTTCTTTTGATGCACTTCCAGGTCGTAAATAAAAATGAATTTGTCAACTTTCCTGGAAAATGTTCATTACTTTTATCAGTCTATAAAAATACACTATTTTCTCGTGTTGAAAATATTGCTCTGAGCCATGTGGAGGTTATTTAGGACTAGCTACATCTGTATCTTTGCAATGCTTTTTTAATCTGTTATTGATGCACAGTATAAATGGAAGTGTAACAGGAAAGAAGAAAAAAGGGACTTGGTGTAGATGGTGAAACTGTCTTGCTGTTACTTTTGCTGAACTCTCCTGTGATATGCATAGCTAACAGGCAGGGTGTACCAGGTGGGGCAGAGCACAGCACAGCTTGCTTTGATCTGGCACGTACACTTATCCAAAACAAAAGCAGTTCATCTGTTCTGGGGCAGAAACAACTGAAACTAAGCAGGCTGCATCAGAAGTATAATGCTACTTTGGCTATCTGTGCAGCTATCAGCAAAATTCTGCAACTCGTTCTTTGAAGAGTTTTAAATGTATTTGTCAATAAGGATTTAAAAACACACTGTCCTCATACAGATCTGGCCTGTGATTACACTATATCCTTCTGCCTGTAGAAAAAAACCTCTTGATTATCAGTCACAATGAAGCTGCTTTTGTTCTTGCTCTGACTTCAAACCGAATTGATGCAGGGGTGTCCCTGTGGAACAGGAGCAGTGGAATGGCTCGGACACTGGCATCGCAGAGAGAACTAGAGTAGAAGCAGAAGAGATGTGGTGATAGATGACAAGAAGAGACATAGAGAGTGAGATTTGGAAGTTGGTTTAGTTGCACTCCGCCAGTCACCTCTGTTGCAGTAAAAATGAAGCCACTGCCTCACTGGAGGCTGTGCTGTGCTGTACCACTGCTTGCTGCCTGGGCTGCGTAAAGAACACAGCATCTGGCCTGCCTGGAGGTGGGAGCATCTCATACACTTGATTCAGATGAAGAAATAAATGATGACTCTGAAACACAACACAGAGCTTATCATGACAGGAGTGAAAAGGTATAAAGACCTAAACTGTTTATTTGTATGAGAACATAATGGTCCTTGTCATTGACTTGGGGTTGAAAGGAATGACTTCTATCTAGAGGATGCAGGAAAAACAGGAGATAAATTACAGCAGCAGTAACAGTTTAATGGCAAAAGATTGAAAAAGAGGAGCAATATGGAAATTAGACAGTGATGATGTTCTAAGAATTTAAATGTGGCTTTGGCAGCAGCAGTGTCGTTTGTGCAAAAATAAACAAGGCCAATCAACAACAAATGCATTATTATTTTAAAATAGACTTTATTTAATGACAATAAATACGAATTGCAATGTTCAGAAACTAACAGCAAACATTCTTAGAAAAAATACAAAAAAATACATTCTTACATTCTGAATTTCATCAACATACAGAATCTAAAACAGTGGCAATGGTCTGCAATTTATGTTGCTTATGTCTCACTTTAAGGTAAGGAAATGGTGACTGACTCAAATTCATCCTGACTTCAGCAGATCAGTACAAAGTGTAAAAATAGTTAAAATGATCCATAGTTTAAAATCAACATTAATTTTCCCTTCAAGCAAATCTTTAAACATTATTAAAGTGACCTAGTCTTGAGAAAACAGGAATATGTTGGCAATTGCCCCCGCCCCACAAACACTTTGTTCCTATGCCTCTGCAGAGCACACTGTTGGACGTTTCAGCAGTTGGAGGTAGAGTCTTAT
The DNA here is from genome assembly GCA_013399175.1 of Odontophorus gujanensis. NCBI lineage: Eukaryota > Metazoa > Chordata > Aves > Galliformes > Odontophoridae > Odontophorus > Odontophorus gujanensis. Next base: position 61,479 of record VXAB01026661.1, on the reverse strand, counting down.
TTACATTGCACAGCTGAAGAGATTTGGGCACTTCGTGCTGTCAATAGCACTATGCATATGGCAAAATGAACTGAATTCCTGATGTGTTAGACGCTATGGCTACATTAGCAAGTAGCATGGCACGTGGGAAGCAAATAACTGAGCAAAATTTTGATGCTGAGAAGCTGATGCCCCTCAGTACTCAGTGCTCTCTGCAGACCAGCTCTGGTTTTAGAGCTGTGGACTAAAACGTCTTCCAGGGACAGGAATACCATCATGTGCATACCTCAGATCTATCTCCTGGTTTGGCTCAAGACAAAAAGAATACAGTTCATGGGCTCTGAGACCAGACGTGAACTATCACCCAGAAAATGAGGACAGGAGGAAGACAGACTCAAAGCACACTCCTGATCTGAGCGAAATGGTAATGTATAAACGCACCCAGCGCTACCCAGGTCATGGCACCGAGGCTGATGGAGATCAAGAAACGTTTGAACCATACTCTCAGACACAGGGTTTGAATTTTGGGTGGTCCTATGTGGAGCCAGGTGCTGGACTTGATGAGTCCCTTCCAGCTCAGGATATTCTATGATTCTAGGTGGTTAGCAGTCTATTACAGGAGACTACGTCATAGATAAACACACTTCGCTGGTGTTACGGCATGTTAGCATGTTTTTATTTACTTATTTTTTAATAATGACTTCAGGGCCATCTCCCCTTCGGGCAGTGCTTGTTATAAGGGGCAACTGAGAGGCACAGGAACAAAAAAAGGATCAGAATACCAGGCACTCCTGAAAATCTGTCTTAAGCTCTGCTACTGTTCACAGTGTCACCCCAGGCAAGGCATTTAATTCCTTTGTTTCCTTGTCTCTTTACTTTTGTTTCCTTCTCTTTACTTGTCAAAGAGGGCAATCAAAGTTTTCTGAAGACCAAACAGTTACCTGAGATGGCCCATTTTGTGATTTTTATTTTTTGCCTTTACCACGCGATAGTCTTTGCTAGCACCAGTCCTCCGACACGGCACCTGAGAGGGTGTTTAAGGCACTTTGGCACGGAGATCCCCTACGGGGAGATGGAAATGGCACTTCTCAGCTGAACACTGCTGTTGATGGGAAAATGCTAGCACATATATTGGGAAATGCCAATTTGAAGCCAAAATCAGAAGCTCTGAGCCTGAATGGAGCTGAGTACTTCATTAAGACTATTCCATGAAATGGTCTTATGGACAAAATTTTGTTATGAAGAAAAACTTGTCATACTGCCCGGTGACAGCTAGGCAACAAGCACTAGTTGAAACACAAGAAATTCCATCTGAACATAAGAAACAGCGTTGTGTATTTGTGTGGGTGACGGAGCACTGGCACGTGCTGCCCAGAGGCTGTGGAGTCCCCTCTGTGGACATCCTCAGCAGCCACCGGGATGTGACCCTGGGTACCCTGCTGTGGGTGTCCCTGCTGAGCAGGGGAAGGCCCAGATGGGCCCTGAAGTCCATTCCAACCTTAATCATTCTCTCACTCTGGAAAAAGGTCATATCAGTATTGGGATATTTCAACAAGAAATCCTGCCTTCTTTAGAAACTTCTGCCAAATTTATATTAAAGACTTGTGATGATTTTGACTGGCAACAAAAATAAATGTCAAAGAGTAGAATTTCCTGTGAAAAGAAGCCCCAGTTTTATCATGGCTCTGTTTGGTAGTTGTTTATGGTTATGGTCTTGTTTTCCCATCCTGCATCTTTTTCATCTTCAGGCAGTGTCTAGCAGCAGGTTTTCTGGGCAGCATAGAAAGCAAACTTCAGTTTTTCATTGTCAGAAATGTAAGTCTTCTCTGTAACTTCTGAGTTTCTGTCATTCATCTTTCAACCTTGGTTTGATTTTTGAACCAAGCTTTCCTCCCATATTCTTCTATGCAATCATTTTGCAAAGTTGTGCTTAGTGAAAGCTTGCGCAATGCAGCTGCTGAAATAATTCCCTTCATGTGTTGCCTCTTCTGGTTCATATGTTGCCATTTCAAAGGGAAGGATTGAGGTACACAGAGCAGTATTTTGATGTTTTTCTACAAAATTCAGATGTTTGTCTCCTTCTGATTATTAATGGGATAAAATACAACTTGCCAATGCTACTTGGTTTTTGCAAACGAACTTCTTAATGTGTAAAAAGCTATGTGAATATCTGTGTAAGTATTGTGCATAGGAATTACATTTAAGAGTACAAAATTACAAACCCAGTAGTAATCATCTGGCTTACAGAGTGCAGACATACTTTTGCCTTTCTTTCAAGATTATGGTTTTCACAATTCATAGGGATTGGTGCTCTAGAGCCATTAAAAAAGAAAGCAAGTTAATAATCTGGAACATGATTGCTGCAGGAGCTCTACCTACACGTTTACCCTTTAATTCCCCAACTCCTAGGATGCAAGTGAATCTAAACCAACCAAGCAGATCTGCAGCATAATGTGAAGACAATTGATGGCTCTGGCAAGTTTATCCACACTTGTAACATCTTCCTGATTATCTAAAGTTTCGTAACAGAGTAAATGCATATTAAATGGTTTATTTCATTCTGCAGCTTCAATAGTTTCATAGCCTTGTCCAACTTTAATTTATTATACAGCATTGTACCACAACAGGTCCAGCTGTGCATTCTTTCTGTGTTAAAATCAGGGAAGACAATGCCTATGGTACAGGCGAAAGACAGCCCTCTACAAATATTTTGTTTATGAAAAGAATTTTAACACTCAGTACTGTTACAGTTGCGAGATCTTAAAGGCTGTGCTCATTCAGAACAGAATAGCCAAGTGAGCTAATGAAGGTACACAGACCCGGGGAAAGAAAAGATAACTGAGTTTTCCATTTGCTCTGAGTGTGATACAGTCAGTTTGTATGCCCTGATTTCAAAGACAGTTCTCCTGTTTACCCCAGACTGAGGAACAGGATGGGCTCACACTCCCGCTGCTTCTTGTGATCCGACCCCATGATTAACTGAAATATCTTATTATCCATTTAAGTCTCAGTATGCGCTTCTAAGTCAGCGAAGCACACAACAGTGCTCAGTAAGATGATTGCAACAGTTTAACAATATGACTGTGAGTTGCATTTTCCTTCTCCTTCCTTCGTGTTTTGGCTTTTTCTTCTTTTAACTGGGGTTTCCATCACCAAGTGACTGAAGATCCTTCAGACAAAGTGGTGGCGCTCTTACAATAAATACTTCTTTTATTAAGGTTTCATTCAAGTTCAGATCTAACAGCATATACCTAAATAAAGTGGAAAGCACTCTGTATATTTCAAGAGTTAATCTGCATCATTTTAAGATGATAATTTTTACCTTCACTTGTTAAAAAAATATGTCCAACTGAAGCTGGTTTAAAAAATGGGTAACTGTAAACCAAGTCTCAGTGGTTGCATTTGCCTAAGGGAAACAGGCAAAGGGGACAGCTGCAAGAAACAATGTTTAGTAAAGTGATTTCATCCAGAGTGCTTGGTTAGCTATTGGTAATGCCTGGCCAGGTGTTAGCTGGTTAAAAACTGTTCCTCACTATCAAAAAGTTCTTACTCAGTTTTAGGCCGGAAAGTGCAGTCTACTCCTTCGATAATTTTGTCAGCGATTTTCCCTATGGTTTTTTTCACTACTTTGAGATCGTTCTCATGCAAGATTTTCTGTGTCAGGTATTTCTCTCGTTTGACTTTGCTCTTGGTCTCTTGCGACACATCCGGGATTATGTAGGAAATAATAAACTTCACAAAGTATATGACATGCTGGGGAAGGTGCAAATGAAAAAAAAAATGTCAGTTGGGTTGAATGGCATGTTATTATTACTCTAAGAAATATTGAAATGTTGCACTATTTCTTAAGGCTTTGAGTGGGTTTTGTACCACTATCTACCACAGTACAACAGAATCTTAAAAAGCAGAGATGAATAGAATAATTGTCTGATAAATAAAACTTTCTGATTTTCTAATCCTGATGTTCCTAATGACTTCTCTGCTTGCTCTGGGGGAACGCTGGTGCCCAGTGCTTCCTTTCCCTCCAGACTGTGGAAATATTGGTTACAGATCTTCTTAAATTGTTCCAGGTTTGTCCAAATGCCTCCGGGGCTGCAGACATTCCTCTGCTCTGGAACTGTGCTCTAGCAAGCTGCACATTTCTGGTGACTTCAGTAGTCCCTGGATCAGGCACTAAGTACATTTTATAATGAAAGAATATCTGGTATTCCTTTCCTTTGATCTTGGACTGACTCCCATCTTTCCTAACTCCACACTGTTGCTGCACGGGAGACAGCAATTGCTCTTTAACCAAAGAGGCTCATTTACAGACTCACGTCTTGCAGTGACTGTCTTTATGCAGATCACTCAGACCATATGTGCTGCGTTGCATGCATTCATGAGGCTGGGCACAAACCTCTACAAACTTATAAAAATATGTTTGGTGCAACTGTCCAGCTTTTGAGAAAAGAAACTGCAAACACTGGGACAATCCTCAATGGATGCCATCACTTCAGAAACTTTTTCTAACAGTGCTACACTTAATTTACCTCTCCTGAGCCCATGCCAGCATCACTGAGCACTAAAAGCTCTGACAGCTGTGCCTGAACAGAATGTCTTCCAAGGATTTTCTGCAGGGAGGAAAGAGGAGTCTAAATCACTTATGCTGAAAACCCCTACAGGCTTACCTCCATGACAATGATGAAAGCCAGCTTGGCTGCGATGACGTGCCAGTAGTATATGTTATGCTCATACTGATGCTGGTGCCCAGGAGGATAGCGGAAGTCACGGTACCTGAAGGCAATGCAGGCAGTCAGGAACCAGTGTCAGCAATTTGCAGTACGGCTCTGTGGCCAGAGGATGGAGCAAGCCGTGCCCGGGCTTACTGCAGCCTCAACAGTCGGCTGAACACAACTGCAGCACTAATAAACCTTAAGTCACCTTTAAAGCGTTGTGGGGGTTTTGGTTTTATTTATTTATTTATTTATTTATTTGAGACTGCATAAGTTATGAGGAAAACAAAATGAACATTACTTGGAGGTGGATAGTTCACACAGTTCTGCCATTCAAAGTATGCTGCTAGCACTGCACTCTAACATTTCTTAATGGGTATTTTTAATGGAGATGGATTATTTAGCTACTAAACTGGTGATATTTACCCTTGTCACTGGGAAAAAAATGGTTATTTGACACTTGCCTGCATGTCGTGTGGTTCCCAAACCAGGGGGAAAATGGCTTGCTTGCATTCTTGAAGTCTGATATATTGAAGACAGAGAGTGTATTGTTTATATACCCCTTCATGGTGTGACTGCTGTGGCTCCCATAAGGAGGGACTGAAAAGGACCAGTAATAAACCAGACGAGGAATCATGTCAGATGTAAAAGCAATTATCATGGCCTGCATTTCAGAAAGAGGGGACAAAAAAATAGAGTAGAACTTAAGAAATAAGCCTGAATACATGTAGCCTTGCTGTATATTTAGTATCTCAAAATTTACAGTATGAGCTAAAAACAGAAAGTATGTGCTTTTCCAGTCAGTGGTTCCCTCAGTGAGTGAGGCACTCAGAGGCACAAACAATCTCCTCCTGGAATGTGCCCTCTGTCTAGTTTTTAAATTACACTGGCCCTGCTGGATGCCTCAAAAAAGTTGTGCTATGATACACTTCTATCCTCCTGAGCACGCGGGGGAGGTCAGCAACCAAACTCACCTTACACCACTCTAGGATAACCTTGAGCAAACATGCTTGCTAGCAGAGGTACATGCAAGATGCTTGAAGAAATTCAGCTTGGTGAAACTTATGGAAACCACACCAGAGTCCTTCAGCAACAGAAAATTAAATTTCACCAGGAAGCCTGAGGTTTGCGTAAAAGAATGAAATAAATGACATATATAGCTGATCCAGCTCTGACCCTAGAAACATCCCACTCTTTCCGAGGTGACAGCCAGTCCAAATTTGTCTTGGCAGTTATTGCTTCATGAGTTTCAGTGTCAGTACACGTGGAAACTGCTCTTGATGCCAAGATCACTTTTTTAGTAGCAGCTGCACGGTGCTGTTTTACATATGACGTGACCACTTGTTTTTATCGCGCCCCCGAGAGAGGCCCTGTCCTTCTCTGTGTGCTAGTCACAAACTGGGCAGGAAATTGGATCTGTGGGTTTGTCGTAGGAAGTCTTTTCTAAATGCATGAACTTCCCAAAACATCCTATTCTGGAGGACAGGTTAACTATGTTTAATCCAGTATCCTCCTCCGCTACTGCAAATTCAAAAGGCTTCCCCGTGAGGAAGACTTTCCACTGCAGCTGCATGCCCAGCACAAGGCTGCCCAGCCAAGTCAACACAGCAGGCATCTGCCGTGCCCAGTGCCCAGGAACTAGGGATTACTTGCCTGCCATGGCTGGAGGAGAACTCCTCAGCCCTATGGCAGTGGACAAAAATACCCCACCGCTTGGAATGGCAACAACCTGTGTGGAGAGGGTTCCCAGCTGGGCCAATACCCGATCTGCTACACCATGAGATAAAGCTGCAGAAACAGGACTTAAGCATGAGGCTGTAGTCCAGAATCTTTCTTCTGTTCTCCAGAATGTTGTTGCAATTTAGTTCGACTGAGAGAACATTAATTTGGCTGATGAGAAAGAAAAGAGAGGCATCCTACCACTAAAGGTGTTTAAAAGTTTAGAAGCTCAGTACTTCAAAAAGATTTTTGTATTCTGGCTTAAATAAAATGTAGGTGGCATGCACTTTTAAAAACCATTTTTAAGCAATACACGCCAGTGAGGAATGAAGTGAAAATTATGTGTTGTTTATATTTACATCCAGCGTAGGTGTTTTTGGCTGACAAGAAATATATATTACTCTATCTCGTAGTTTCAGGAAGAAGACCTCACACCTAAATTACACTTTAACTGAAGTATAAGTACAGAAAGTTTTAGTTAAATATAATTTCTTACTGTTCATTAGCCCATTAGGTTTGCATCCAGTCAGACCATAAAAGAACTAAAAGTAACTGAACAGTAAGGCAAAAAACATCCTTTTCCCTTTATACCAATTTGGTTTGGAACTGCTTCTATGTATCATTCAGCAAGATGCTACAATACTCTATACAACTTAACGTTTACTCTTTATGATATTTTTTTTGCAAGGCCCCAGGTCTCTCATCATCATAAATCCCAGCCCCGTCTCACTCTCCTCCCTCTCCCTGAATGATCTCCAGATGTGCTCCAGAGGGCTACAAGGACAGAAAAACGAAAGCTAATCCTGCGGCATCCTCTCAGAGGAAAAGCTTTTTTTCCTTTTGAATCATGGGCTGCATTTTAGAGTATTGTACTGGGGAACTACAAACAAATAGCACATTCTCTACTTCCCAAGCTATACTATGCACAGTTTTCCATTTATACCATAACTAATTAAAATCAGTCTTCCCATCAACAGATGCTTTGATATCATGCCATAACTAGTCCAGTGCTTGAGTGACAAGTCTCAAAATGGACATATTTTGGCAAAAGTTGCGCATAAGATACTTGTAGGTGTTAGAAAGCCAGTGTGCAAAGGAGAGGATGATACACAACCCAGGTCAAATCAGCAGCAGGAGTCACATAAAAAAGAAATAGTTTCCGTGTTCTAATAAAAAATAGGGATGGCAAAGGCAAGATTAATGGCCTACATTAGATCCAGATCCTGGATGTCAAAGAAGGAAAAAACATACCTAAAGATAATGGAAGAAAACTGTTTTCAGTATTTGCTGATCTCTAGTACATGGCTTTATAGACCACACTTCACTAGGAAGAAATACAGATCTCTGAGCTCCTTAAAACACCTGCAACAGAGAAGCCCAAGCATGGTCTCTACTGGTGTGCCCCTTGCATGCTAACAGCCTGCCTGATGTCAGTGGCCAAGGCACTACGCCCATACTAAGATTAACTAAATCTGACACATGAGATCGCTGAACAGGGTTATGAAAAGAAACACGCCTGCTGTTAGCAGTCACATAAGCTTTGGGATTGAGTGCTTGGCAAGGAGGACAGGGAGCAAAACTGAGCTGTAAATGTAGGTTGAGGACTCCCAATTTTCAGAGATGTCACTTGAGGGATGTAGCACGTGAGGAATTTGGAATGGAAACATCGTAAAACTTGCAGTAGCCTCTGATGGGCTGTGAATGGGTAGTGACAGACACCTAAAACTACTGTTGGGTCACTTTTCTGCAGAAGCTAAAGCAAGGTCACGTACACACTCCTAACAGAAGCCTGTGCACCTGAGTCACCATAAGGTCACCACATTTAACTCTGCACTGAATATCATAAGGACTTTGATTAAGGTACTTGTAATGATGTTTATAATAATCTTAAGATAGATATTCAATCTTCTATTTCATAGTTGTATTATAAGTTCTGGTGGATTGATGAGGTAAGACAGTCAGGTTACTTAATAACATTATATATATATATTATATCATATTTAATATTACATATATAATATACATAATTAATACATATTATCTATCAATCTACCTATTTCTTCCTTCTAGGACACCAGGAACTTTTTTGTCTTATATTTTCCAGGTTTTGTAACAGCATAGTTCAGAAGAGGACATTAATGCAGCAGTAATTTTGCCTCTATGTTCCTATAGCTATGTTACATCTGAGTGTTGTGTATTGTCACAACCCCCAACTTCAGTAACTATGAAAACAAACTGAGAAAGTGACAGCCCAACAGGCTGTCAGGTCATGGAAGCTCATCTTTCTAATTCCTTGAAAATATCTACTTATTTCCAGGGCAAAACAGAGACATTTAAAAATGGGGAGAAAAGAGAGAGAGCAATACTCAGGAGCAATACGCAGGGGCACTTGTCTGCGTGTGTTCAGGTATCTATCTCATGATTTCTGGAAAGCAGAACCTCTGGGGTTGAGATCTCACACCAGCTTGAGCATCAGTACTGAAAGGTGCCCAAGACAGGAAAGTAAGTTAATGTCCCAGTTTAAATGTGAATTGCTCTTTTCATTGAAATAAGTCCCCTGTAGTAACTACGGTAGAGTGCTCATTTCCCTCTCTCCTTTTACGCAGATTCCACTGTCCTCAAAACCAGCAGAGATTCCCATGACAGCTTAGGCTGAGGTGAACTTTACAGGTTTCTCCAGAAACTCACAGTGAGTGCAACAAGGCACTGATACTGAAAGGAGGAGGTCCTGAAGGAAGTGGCCATCTCTGAGTGTGTCAGAATGAATTCATGTTCTCAGTGGTAAGAGTAGGAAATGGTGGCATTGTTGAAAGAGGCTGCTAACTATGGACAGCTACTGCTACTGCAGAGGAAAGCTGTGATCACTGCTCCTTTGAGAAAGGGCAACACTGGAAATTTAGAAACATAATACATATGGGTTACTGCTTAAGAATAAATCAAACAACTCAGAATGGTAAAATCCAATGGATTTTTTGGAATATTTTCCTTCCCAATGTGCAGATCTGTATAAGATTTTGGTAATGTAGCAATATGGGAAATTTAAATATAAATGTCATTGTTAAGAGTATATTCATGAGGAAAGAATAAAGTTTTCCAAATATTTTAAATAAAACAATTTCAAAATTGTTTTAGCTGCAAGTGAAAAATGGATTAATTTGCATATTCTCAGAAATTCATTCCTATCTCAAGAGGTAAGTACTGTATTGTATTTTTAAATACATAAAGAAGCTGAATTGCTGCTTTAAGTGCAAAATTGCTCAAAGCCTAACTCAGGTATGAAGGTATGACCATAAGAATTGAAAAAGTTATAAACAACAATCAATTAAGACTTAGATGAACTCTAACCTATTTTTTTCTTCCAAGTTAATACATGCAGCTGTAGACTCTCAAAAATATCTCTTATTATCTCAGAAAAGATGTGTGTCCTTATATGTAATAACTTTTTATGAAGACTCTAGTAACTCCATCTTTCGAACTGCAATTTCTTTTTTTTGCACTTAACATTTTAGACTGTAGCTATATTTCTAAACCATCTGAACAGTAACTCACAGCCTGCTTAACGTCTTCAGGAACCGAAACTTGTAATTTATTTGGCATCATTTGTGTGCTTCACGCAGCCACTCTGGCATGACAAACATTGATCCACATGGCATTCCACATTTGGCTGCAACACTTGCAGAGAAGGTATTGCACCTTTTGTGGTGGCTGGCACAGTACTTACATTGGTCACCACGGCCAGAATGGCTATGCCTTGCATGATGGGCTGCCACGCGCCGATGTCTTGTGCCTTCTGTGGAACCATGCGCCTGAACTGGGTGGTCAGTTTCCATGCATCCAGCCGGATTTCCAACATGTTGTTGAGAAGAGCCAGAAGAGGAGCCAGGGGGAATGACGCCACAAACAGGGTGACAAAGCCAAACTGTATAACTGGCAAAAGGAGAGGACACATGCCTTGATGCTTTCTTTTACTGGGGATATACTTTGTATACTCAAATTGTGAGAAAGAGAGGCAAGAAAGAGTAGCAGAGTTCCCAGAGAATCTAATATAAGCGTAACAGTACTGGAAATACCCTCTAGGTGGAGGGGACAGGACAATTGAAAACTCACATCACAAGAAACTGTTACAGTATTTAAACATTCATTTATTTCTCATTTCTTTACCATGCAGACTTGGAAATCTAACAACTACCTGTTTTCAGTGTTGTGCTGCAAAGCCTGAACAAACAGTGATGCTATGGCTGTCTGGGTGCTGTGACAAGTATGCTGCAATTCTATTGCAGAACAGATGGTGGCAAACCAGCCAGAGTTCTGTCAGTGACCAGGAAACCAGTAACACATAAGGGACCACAGACCCTGTGTTCTGCCTTCTGGATACATTTCTTGGAGGATGGGGTAAAGAAACTGCAGTACACCTGCAACCACTCCCTCTGTTTCTTAGCTAGAAATTGCAGTGAGTTTTAAGCTGCTTAATAAAAGCTCACGAAGCTATAACAGCTCATCAAAACTCATACTGGATTTCTGAAAATGTCATATATCTCCTGTTTCTAAACATACTAAGTATTACTGGTATGCAAATTTTCCTTAGAGCATATCTGTACCCAGCACAAACAAGAAATTGGAACTAAATGACTACTTACCCATTTCAAGATACTCATAGAACAACCCAAGTTTTCCAATGGGCTGCAGGTGATAGTCCTGTTCCCAGCGTGGAACGATCTTTTCTGATCTAGCATCTGCACAGTACCTTCCAATCAGATTCTTAACCCAACTGCCAGACAGAGAATAAAAGACCACTTAAATTGGTAAAATAGCCTACAAAGCTCAGTAAATGCAAATGAATGAACAACAACAAAAACCCAAAACAAACAAAAAATTCTCCTGCTGTTGTAACACAGTGGGTTTTAGTTATTCCCAAATTACTGAAAACTTCCTTCAAACATGAGTATAGTTTTCTTTTATCCCAAATGTAGTTATTTAGAACCACAAATGGGATTGTAAAAAGGAAATGAATCTGAATTGCAGTACTTCACACTTATATTGTACAGGTGAGTGACATTTCAAGGTTACAAAAAATTAAGACAGACGTAGGCCTCTGGGCAGACAAATTAATCCTTTCTGATCACAGAATCACATAATGGTTGAGGTTGGCAGGGACCTCTGGGCAGGGACTGGAGCAGGTTACCCAAGATCATGTTCGGGCAGCTTTTGAAGATCTCTAATGAGGAAATCTCCAACTTCTCTGGACAGCCTGTGCTGAGTGCTCTGTCATCTGCAGAGCTCAGAAGTGTGTCCTGGTGTTCAGAGGGAACTTCTTGTCCTGGCACTGCATCACTGACAAGAATCTGGCTTCATCCTCCTTGCACTCCTTCAGGTATTTATGGACATTGGTAAATTCTCCCCTGATCTTTAATGAATAGTCCTAGGTTTTTAGGTTCTCCTCACAGGACAGATGCTCCAGTCTCTCAATAATTTTGGTAGCCTTTTGTTAGACTATCTCCAGTAGATTCCTATCTTTTTTGAACCGGGAAGCTCAGCACTGTTGATGTGGTACACATGTTCAAGTAGAAGAATCATTTCTTTTGACCTGCTGGCAATAGCTCGCTTAATGCAGTGAAGAACACCGTTAGCCTTCTTAGAGGCAAGGGCAAGTTTCTTGCTCACATTCAACTTGGTACCAAACAGCTAAAAGAACCTGAAAAGAACGATGAGTCTACAGTTCCATCCTGCAAAAGACAGTATTTGAGCCTGGAGAAACTATAACTCAGCAAAGCACCACAGCCTCAACCCCACACAGTATTTATGACATGCTTTGGAATCCCTTTGCTGCACAATTTGTGGGCTTGGAAGAACCACAGCCAAATGGAATATGATGCTGTGGACTGGTGTTTATGGCAAACTGGGAGTTTCCTACTCCAAGTAGTGTAAGCAGTTACTGATCAGTTTAAAATAACAAGTCCTGGGAGCCAGAACAGAGTCCTGGATAGTAACTTCATCTAAATTACATGGTATTCACTGTTAGCACTCTGTCTAATGTTTACATTAAAACATGACCTTCCAGAGATCTGCCATACGAAAAAAAGCCATTTTTAGGCACTATGAAGGTCACATATAACTGAAAAACAAAATGAGTTAAATTAGCAAATTATATGTAATTTTTAAACATATGACAACAAATCACTGAATTCAACATTAAGCAACAGTATTTAGTTTTAATATTTTCAGAGCTTCTGTTGCCTCAGTTTTAAGTATCCAACCTGATGCACATTAAATCTAATCTGTGGAGGAGGAAAGCACTTTTGATTAGAACTAATATTGGTCAAAATGACAGAGACGGGAGCTCAGAACTACCACAGCAAAAATAACCACACTGACTAAAAGGGTTCCAAACGATTAGTCTTGTTCTTTAAGAATGCAATATGCTCCAGTCAGATTTAGTGACCACATGCCTGAATAAATCAAGCAAAAGTAGCATCTTTAAAATACAGAAGGGCAGGTTACTTAGCAGTTTGAACTTACGGAAGAAGCACTTCTTGAATGTTATTCCATATGGCTTTACCTCCTACTATGATGGCAAGCTGAGTTGTGAGTTCAAAGAGGCATCCTCCTGGATCACACTACAGGTTGGGAGAGACATTCAAATTTTTTGAAGCTGAGAAACTTTTCAAGCATGAATGAAGCATTTAAAATGATGAATTACTGATTTATTATAATAAATTTAAGCAACAGGTGACGACTATTTAGGCAAACTTTTACACTGATTTATATAAAAGCTAACTCCAGGCTAAATACAGTCACATATGATAGGTTTACAGGACACTACTGAAAGTACAAAATACCAGGTGAGATCTTGCATCCTTGTACTCTACTATTATCGGGTGAGGATCACCCAGCAGAACAGGAAGGCACCTACTCATGTTCATAGAATCACTGAATATCCCAAATTGGAAGGAACCCAGAAGGATCCTTCAGTCCAACTCCTGGCTCCACATAGGACTGCCCAAAATTCAAACCCTGTATGTGAGAGCACTGTCCAAACACTCCTTGAACTCTAGCAGCTCAGTGCCATCTCCACTGCCCTGGGCAACCTGTTCCATGACCACCACCCTCTGGTGCACAACTTGTTCCTAATCCTCAGCTGCCCCTCCCCTGACACAGCTCCAAGCCTCTCCCTCGGCCCTCACAGGGAGCAGAGCTCAGCGCTGCCCCTCCGCTCCCTGTAAGGAGCTGCAGCTGCCATCAGGCCTCCTCTCAGCTCCTCTGCTCTGTGCTGAGCACACCCAGGTACCTCAGTTTCTCCTTATACCCCCTGCCTTCTAGAATCTTCACCATCTTCACAGTCCTCCTTTTGGCCCTCTGTAACAATTGCATGTTCTTGTATTGTGGTGAAACAAACTGCATACAGACCTTGAGGTGAGGATGTACCGGTGCAGAGCAGAGCAGAGATGTTCCTGCATCTACTCCCTGTCCTGTGTGTTGGACCATGGGAAAATGAGCTTCTCTGGGTACATAAAAAGCATTTCTAAGCTCAACTAGTCTTGTGTTGTATTCATTTATGCAATGGATTAACAAGCAGGCAAGTAGTGTGGGAGGCAGTCACTTTCCAAACTCCAAATATGTACCACCATGCTGTACAATCCTAAATGCAGCAAAATACCTGGACTAAAGTCTCTTGCATTTTAAAAGTAAACACTATGATATATTCTTACCTCTTCATTGCGATACTTCCCTAGCCAATAAACTGGATTTCCAGGATAACCTACAAATTTACCCTTAAAGAAGGCTATATAGAAGCATGAAGAATAGTAGTTGACAAACTGGAACAAGAACATCTTTGTGGTCAAACTGTTTTCGTATTCTGTCTGTGTCCTTGGAAGCTCTGCAATTATAGAAAAAAAGAAAAAAAAAAGTAAGGAAAAGGCCAACCTGCAAGTGCCTAAAAGCTGCTTTGGAGCCTCAGCTGGAAAAATATGCATATGACTTGTATTCCTTAATGTGACTGAGAGCATTATAAATTAGATTGTACATAATCCCTATACATACTGTAGCCACTATGCTAATTCCAAATCTGTATGGGTAGTAAAAAGGAAAGAATTTGTTTCCTGACAATAAAGTAAAAGAGCAAGCAAAAAAACTAATAACTTGGGGAAAAAAATATCTCCCAAATATAGCACACTCAGGAAAGATGCAAATGTAACACTTGGAACTGATGAAACAGTATTAAATGAAACTACATTAAAACACAACACTACTTCACACATCTAAAGCAAATAGCTACTTTAGAGCTGATGGCCTGGATATAAAGAATAATAATATTTGTGACTGTTTATCTATTTAATAACAAGGGAATAGCATCCAGCTTTGGAACAGTGACCCTATTTCATTTATTTACAAGAAAATAGCTATTCTCCCCATAAACAAAAGCTAATGTAATTGAATGCGTTATGCATTACTGATCTATTTTCATAAAGCTTGGTTATTACAGTAATTTTCTTTGCTTTGCCTGTTTTACAAGCACAAAATTGTAAACAATTCGTCTTTCATGCTGGCTATACAAGGAGTTTCCAGGCAAAGAGCTGAATAACACATTCCTTTGATACTTAGAAAATCTGTGTTCGAAAAATTCTGGATGGTATCATAGGATTTGGTGGAGAAATTCTGAAAAGCATGGCACAGATATTCATTTACTGGAGTTATTAGAAATACAAATGCTATTTTTGCTTGTTTATTTTTAGCCAAAGTTTCAATCTGAGGCATAGCAAAGACATACCAAAGTCAGTAATGAGGATTGCTACTTTCTCATAAATGATGTTCAGAACCATAATGACTATAAAGCTGATGATTGAAGCAGTTACTGAGGTGGCTGTCTGTGGAGTCAGGTACTTGCGGATTGCTTGCGTGCCATTAATGTGCCGTGGCAACGTGGCAGAAAACACCAGGAAAACGGAGAGTCTGTAGACAATGATTCCAATAACCGAAGCAATAATCAAAAGAATCTGCCAGGAGAATGTAGGAAATATATTAATGTTGAACCACTGGCTTTGGGAAAAAAAGTCTGGAATTCATTTTACAATAGGCAAAGGGAAACTGATTGTGTGCCTTTTATTCCATCCCATGAGTACAAGACGATGCACAAACGGGGTAGAAGGCCATAAATCTTAAATCCATTAAAGAAGCATTTTTCATGTAGCATAGTGAATCTGCAGGAACATAAAGAGATGGTCTGTTTTATGACTAATAACAAGCCTTGTTGCCATGTGAGATAAGATAACAAGATGCATAATCAAATCCCACACCTGAAGGCATGTGATGGTTCCAGGAGGATGCTGGGCAACTAGTGAGACAGCATATGTGCTAGCAGGTCCCTGCTGACCCTGGAGGCGGCTGTCGCTTCTCTTTCGCATGATGATATTACAGACACATTTTAAGCCATGTCATGTGATCTGAAGGAGCTGTACACATGCTCCAGGCACCTCACATTACTTTCTATCTCTTCTCTTTCTGCTTTCTTGCTATTTCTCTAGTTATTGGTTAGAGTCAGATCCTCAGAGCTGTGCATTTTTTATTTGCTATCTCTGCAAAATGCCATTAATACACCTTCCTCCACACTCCCAGCACAGAATTTGAGATTACAGTAATTCAGTGACAAAACTAGATCAAATCTCTTCCCTTCAACCTGAGGCCTGCCTATTTAAAAGTCCAGCAGCAAGCCAGTCTTCTTTTCTTTGTGTTTCAGTTGTTAAGAGGCGCTTCTGGACTGCCAGCCACCATTCTGTCTCAGTGCTGTCTTGTCTCCTATTATCTAGGATGAGTTCTTGAGCTCTTTCCCAGCTGCCACTCGTGCTACATGTGAGGAGAACGTACGGCATGCTGAAACACTGAGCTTTTCAAGGCAACCTCTCTGGGTATGCTTACCATGTTATATAGTTTCATGGGTGGCTGGTTTTCTTTCAAGTTTAACTTTTAATTAAAGCAGCAGCTCTAGAAGATTAAAGAGTGACCGGCTTTGCTCTTCTAAGTGAAACAAAAAAACCTGAAAGAAGTCCAGAGCTGTGAGACATGATATTGAACCAAACAGCTGGAATGAGTAGGGCAGACACTGTCAGGGAGGACAACACATAAAAAACCCACAACCCTCTTTTTCCTGCTCTGTCCACAAAAGAAAAGACATTTATCTTTAAATAATGAGGAAAAAAACGATTGGATGACATTCATAAAGCTACAGCTGTGGGATATTTTGATGCACATTTTCCACTGATTGCATGCTAATGAGTTATCTGGTGGCTACAACGATCTTGTCCACACTGATGGGCTTGGTTTTTGCATCAGATGGAAATCTAACTGAACCTATTCTTCTGATACCTTTTGATCAGGTTAGGAGAATCTTTCTTTAGACATTTAGTGAAGAAGTAAGTTGTTGAGGTGAAAGAAAAAAAGGAGAACTTTACCCAGAAGAAGACTGCACTTGTACATAATGTTATACGCACGCACTTCCCACAGGCGGTGTATGGCACATGTTCTTCTTGCTGTAAAAGATTCAGAAACAGATAAACATGACCCAATCTTTTCTTCATATATTTTTGTGTGCTCCTGTTAGCCCTTTGTGACAGGGCACTGAGTGTTTTGCTTTTTTATCCTGGAAACTCACATTTATTCATGATGTCAGAAGACTTACTGATTACAGTTGCTTCTTTTTATTGCCTATTCTAAGACAAAAATGACTTCCACCAAGGCTGTATGTCCTCAGCTCTCATTGACTTCAGCTACAACAGGGTGCATAGCCTTTTTGAATGGACCCACCCTGCTTGACGGATCATGATATCCAAGACCACTGGCTTTCAAACTAATTGCCTAAAAGTAGCAAGCTCTAAAATGCTGGTTCTTGATCACTGTATTTCTGAATTAATCCCTTGGGGACAAGGAGATGAATCACAGGGGAAATGCTTACCTCAGTACTGTGAAAAATCACAGAGTGACTGCATGATCTCTCAAGAGCAAAACCATTATGTTTTAGAATATTTGTTACTCTTTACAATGTTTGAAAGGAACTTGCTAGCTAAGGCATTATATAACAAAATGGCATAGGTTTATAAGCTTTTAAACAGAATCACGGTTGTTTCTTTTATTTATTTATTTATTTATTTAAGTACAAGATATAAAAGAAAAGAGGCATATTGGATAGTTTCAACTATGCCTGTTAATCTGGAATCTTTACAAATGTTCTCTAATAAACTCTAGTATAATGTGGATGCGATGTGAAAGCAATGCAAATAACCTGATGAAAGCCAGAGTAATATATTGACAGTGATTAATAAAAATTGAAGATGGGCTAGAGTGAGCTGCAGAAGCTGAAGATACTCGAAATATGTAAGAAGTAGAAATCTAAACTAAGATCCTCATAAATATGAATCCTATTTCATTAAAATGGGGATTATCCTTGTCCCTGTGAGTTTGCTGTTATTAATTGTAATTGCATCTACATTCACTTGGCAACAATACCTATTTATACATTGCAGACAGGTTACAAAAAATGTCTTGCCATTATACATAATGCAACATCCTTCTTTCTGTTTCACCCTTTTTTTTCCTGGCATATTTTTAAGCAAAGATAGCAAATTCTCTCTGATCTTGGCCTCTGGCACTAGCACAGGATCATTTCTTGGGAGATATAATAAGGCAGACTTAGTCTCTCTCCTAAGCTAGGTACAATGTCTATTTCTGTTCATTAATGACACAGGAGCTTCAGTAGCTCCTCCAACAGGCAGCTAAGAGATGCCTATGTTTAGTACAATTTCCCTCCTACACATCTGGAATTTATAAGCTCACTATCCTCAGGCCAGCTTATCAGATCTCCTGGAAGCACTGCCAATTCATTCTGTTCCACTCCAGATTCATCATTTTCACAGTGGTCTCATAACGAGTCTATTGCAGTAGCTCTGACCAGTTACCAAAATAGTGCTTACCTGTGTGATTTCATTCACTACTACGTGAGTGCACTGAGCTTCATATTCTGGGCGAATTTGTTCTTCTTGCTCTAGGTACTCCACTGTGTCCCACTCATACTCCAGCTCAGCCTGCCTTCTCTTCCAGAATTCCAGAAACAATGTAACTGCCCAGAAGACAAACAGAAGGAGCAACACATGGATGCTGAACTGCTGGGCTATGTACCACACGGCTCAGATTTCCATACAACTTTCCACAGGCACGGAATAAAACCCTTACTAGCTAATATGATGGTGTCAAGTGCCCATGGAGAAGAAAATAACGGATCTATTTCTTTATGGAATTATTGCTTTGGACATTTAGGTACTTCAATAAAAGAAATCTGGGCTAAGTGGTGTCGTAAGCACATCCTAAAGAATACACATAAATTTATCTGCTTTCTGCCCAAGGCTGGAATATAATCACTTTGGATTTCATACTACTGACTACTTCTGAAAAAGTTTCCCATGGGATATATATGACAGCAAGTTGTTTGGAGAGATGAAGACAGAATGTTGGAGTGTACAGGACTTCTCACACAGAAAACCTCAGAAAGCAAAAAACTGCCACAGGGAAAAGCTTGTGTTCATTCAATCTGCAGTTTTCATGTGGACAAATGATCAGTTTGCAGACTACATGAGCTGATGATGCTAGGTCAGGCAAAGCTGTTTAATCACAGCTGCCTTTCCTCCTCTGCTAGCACAAATCTGAAGTAGCTGCATCTCTTTTTGCATGGCAAGGAGCTTTGAGACCTCTGGGCTGGGTCAGCAGTTTCCCTGGTCTGTGTTCCGGGGGCTGCAAGCACTAAGGGGAGCCAGGCACACAGATGCCTATGTGGTGTTTGAAAGGTACCAGTCTAACCGATATCATGACCTTGACCTGAGGTGTGATATAGGTAGGTCTGTCAGAATAGGTAGCGAGAAACTCAGCTAGGAAGGCTGGAGGAGCTCAGGATATGGGTGTCAGAGCAAGGGATGCTGTACTGATGGTGGCAGCATGTCCTCAGATTCAGTGAATGGCATGGCTCTGCAGCACTGCCTCCAGGAGGAGTGTGTGTGTGCCTTCACTGTACTTCTCTCATAGTTTCCATTGTCTGAGAGTAATTAGCCCCCAAACTGTTTTTTTATTATTATTATTTTATTTTTCACTAGTTTGGCACCTCATCCTGAATGATGAAGTGCTGATGGCATGCAGTTGTAAGTCCAAACATTAAAGGTTATTTCCAAAATCAGGTGTGGTCAATAAAACTCATACTGAAGCATTTATAAATGAATAAGCTCCATGGGCTGTGCTGTGAGAAGACCTTGGCATCTGCACGCAGGCAAAACTCCTGGAAATCCTCCACCCTGATTGCTCAGGGGCCTCTTTCACAGGGATTTCTCCGCTACTTCATGCTCACAAGCACTAAGGCCACTCCAAGCAGTGGGCCAGGGGATCACATCTGCCTCTGCCTGCAGAGCAAGGAGATCAGCCTTCCATGAGCCTCTAACTGCTTGCTGTGGCCCCAGCCCAAATGAAGGAAACTGCAGGCAATCCTGATTAGCTCCAGCTGCAAATCCAGCTGCTGCTGGTGAGGCCAGGAGTGCAGGGCCCGCATCTGTGCTGCCCCTCTATACAGACAGCAAAACCAGGGCTCATAGCATTGGGCAGCTTTCACAGACCCCTGGCAAAGAAAACTTCTGCAAGTAAGTAATCCAGCAGCCAAGTCACTCTTTTTGAACTGGGAAGGAGCTGCTGCAATATTTTACCATTTTTTCCCCCATTGTTTTGTACCAGCATTCTGGAGAACGTGTTTGCTGAACTGATCTTGCTCAGATAGAGTCTCCAGCGATGGCAGCAAGTAAAGTGGAAGCTGCTCCTTCTCCAGGAGCTTTGCCAACCTGCTTGGGCCATCATGGGGGGAATTAGCAAAAGCTCTTATCCAGAGTGCTAATGTACAGGGGATTAATTCCTGAGGCCAACTTCTCTGATGTTTTATGGTGTTTTGAGATCTTTGAAGGGAATAGTAAAAAATCTATTAATAAGTACATTGATAATAACGATACGATGAACTATGTAAATATGCAATAGTCTTTTAATTATTTTACACCAGGAAGTCTACCAAAGTAACAGAGCAAGACGGAAATTACAGCTGGAATTGTACCAGGACCCTGGGTAATTTGGATTCAGTACAATTTTGACCAAATTACTGTAATACAATTCACTTTTTGTAGTGGACTTACGAAGAGAAGACTAACAGACCTTGAGGCCATCATTGCAACCATGCAGCCTAACTTTGTAATTATTACTCTTGGAACCATTCTTCAAAACAGGAAACACAATTTTTAATTAAAAAGCAAATTACAAGTAATTTAACTATTCAAATGATGGAAGATAACCTTACTATCAAAATTCTTTTCTTTTAATAGTTTTTAATTTCCTGCTGGTTTTTTGAATTCAGCAAGTGTTTTGAAAGAAATACTCTTATAGAAATGATACTCTTCATTTTAAAATTCTTTAAAGAAGTAGTTATTCTGAAGCACTTCAGGTCTTATTAGGAAAATGAGAATACAATGTGTTCTACAAAGAAAACAATGCATGGATCCTTGTCAGCCTACATATTAACAGTAAGTGTGAAATGAGTTATTTTCTCTGCAGTACCCTTTATACCTAAAGTATAAATTATTTTGACAATTTCTGGATAAGGCAGTATAATAAAAGGGAGTTAAGAAAGTAGCTAATATGAACAAATAAAACTGTTCCAGTGAAAATAAATCTTGGCTAATCTGTTGAAACCAAGAGGTTTCAACCACAGGAAATATCCTGGTTTCAGACAAAAAATATCTCTATTGCTTGTTACTACTACATTTTTACAAAAACTCTTTCTTAAATGAAGACAGGAGGAAAAAATGACTGGGAAATACAGTAAGAAGCTGTTTTACAATTGCTTTTCACAGGCACATGATTGTTAATAGGCACAGCCAGCTGCCAGGATTTGGGGGGAAATACAGCTTCTTTGCTGGATGTGCCTAAGCACGTGGCTCCCACTGGGTGAACATGAGGTAGCTCTAATCACTTCTCCCAAACTCTTCTCCAAGTCAAAACAAACACGGATAGAGAAGACCAACATTTAAGTTCTACAACTTTTTGTTCCCTTACACAGTATGCTCTTATTACCTACCTGCCCATCTATCCTTAACAGAGTAGTAAGGGAAAAAATGGATGACCTGATCTAGTGGAAGTTGTCCTTGCCCATGGCAAGGGGATTGGAACTAGATGATCTTTAGGGTCCCGTCCAATCCAAACTATTCTGAGTCTATGTTGCTAAAAAGATCTATCATGAATGTATGTATCTTTTACTGAACTACCTACTGGTAAACTGCTGAGTGTTAGAAAATGAAGCAGTAGTAAATTTATCCACTTTTTTTTTTGGCTGATGCTGTATGCTTGGCCAAAATTACGTAACAAACCACAGCCATGGAAACTGACTTACCCCATATTCCCATAAATACTGCAAACACCAGTGTTCCAAAGCTATCAAATATACAGAGTTTCTGGAAAAAAAAAAAAAAATTAAACAGAAAAAAAGCCTTAAAATACAATCAAACAGTATTTTCTTCTACACTGATCCAGAAGCGAAGCTGCTCACTGAACAGGTTGATTTTTAGCTTTTATGTAGTTTAATAAACAATCTTTATTGTTAAGAGTTTCCTCAACTTCTCTCAATGTACAACACCCTCCAGTAAGCTAAGGAAATTAATTGCAAAGTTTGGAATTAAAAGTATAAATCAAATATGTAGCAAGAGGATAATAAAATTGTGTGCTGTCAAACTTCCTTCCACCTGTTGCACAGGGAGGTGAAAAACAGTGCTTTTGGCCTTGGAACTGGCTATGCAACTGTGTAGTTTTAATGTAGTCACAAAAAGCCAATGAACATTTCTACTTCTCATGAGAGAGATAACAGCAAATCAAGGTAGTTAGTAACATGCATTCCGACGAGATACCTCTGTGGTGAGTATTTGCCTTTTCCTTCCATAATATCCTTTTCCCTGTCTTGTTTCTTTTGCCTTTTATCTTAAGTGCACTGAAGCAAGAATATTCATTACAGCAGAGCAAAAGTCTTTTAATGAATAGCTGAAAAAGTATAACTTTGGACTGACTGAATCTATGGAAAGGAATGACAAAAGGCTAATGCTAGTCTAGTGGCAAAAGTTATTGGAGAAAGAAAGACAGATCCCTCTGGACATGAATTGAGTGCAAGAGTGTGGCCATGCCATGCCATGGTTAACAGGACACAAACAAGTCACAGTGCCCATCATGGCTAATATTGGCCTCCCCATGTACCCACTTCTTGACAGCTCATGTCAAATTCAAGGCACAGGTTCAGCTCATTTCTTTGGAGAGATGTGGGGAGTATTGAGAAATGTCAAAACACACTCTAAACTTTTCCTAAGCAAAACTGACTCAGAGTTACTCAATCAAGTCTTTAGTAACTGAATGTTTGTTTTGTTTTGTTCACCAAAAAGGAAAGAAATATCCCAAAATGAAACCACAATGTTCCATTTTCAATCAAAAAAATCTTTTAGTCATTGGAGGCTACGTAGAATTAAAAAGCCTTTTTTAATATTTTATTTTAGATCAAAATGGAACCTTTTTTAATTGTTAACTTCTCATAGTTCAGTCGCTGTATCAATAGGCACAACTATTTGCACAGCTCTAGCAATTATGCAGGACATTAGTGGAGAACAGCACTGTTTTATACGCAGTACTAGGGAAAGTGCAACTAAAGGTCAATAGCACGTCTGTAAGCTGTAAATGTAGTTACCTTGGATGATTCACAAGTGATGGTGAGGTTCCAGTAGGTACATACTTTATCACACTGAGGGCACATTATGATATTACCTCCTATGTTGGGATCACATACTTCTTGGCTAAAAACAAAACTAGTCAGTCACTCACCAACACTAAATATTTTAGTCCTTTTGTGCATGAAGACAGTGCAATCATATCAGGGATATGAAAAATAATTCACCAGTGGTCTGCTCTTGAAAATCTTCCCCCCTCCCTCAAAGCATCCCCATTGCCATTTTTAGCCCTTATCTCTATACCAGATGCCCTGGAGAGAAAATACTTTTTCCATCCTTTATATGTAGCAGCATTCTTCAAAACTAGTCACACTAAAAATCTCTTCAAAGAGCTCAAACCCTTCAGTAGGAAACACACACTTGCAAACTCAGGAGGACTATTGTGGCAAGGCCAATTTGAGGAGTAGGAATACTGCTTGCCAGACCAAGGAGCAGCTGCAGAACCAAAATGGCTAACTAGTCTCTGTGTTCTTCTAAAGAGGTCCAGCTTGGAGATCAGTCTCCTAAGGGGTGGCAAGAGTTGGGTTTCTTTAGTCCGGTATGGCGCAGGCTTACTATAATTTAACTGAATGATAATATGACTAAACGAGTCTAAAGTGGCCACTGAGTTGACCTCTAGAAGAGCCCTTCAGCATGATTCATAAGGATAAACTCCCTTCCTGACCAGGGCTGTACAGTGTGATGTCCTGTAGGTGATTTGGCACCTGGGTGTTCTTTCCTTGGTCCATGTGCTATGGTTCATTCTCATCATGTTCTTATGAGATAATATGTATCATTGCTATGCTTCTCTTTCCAATGCATCCTGGGCAGCTGAAGCCCCATGTGCTGTTGCTCTTCTTGTTTTCTCCTCTCAGAACAGAAGACAGCAAATTCAGGGGTTTTATCAGGGTCTTTGGATACATCTTTTGAAGATTAACACACTGAAAATGATGTTACAGAAATTTATTCATTTCTACTCTACAAGTGGTGACTTAGTGCAATGTATGAAGAAAATTCTGTAGCAACAGACTCACATGTCTAATGCTCTAATGGAACAGGGACATCCATTACTCATCTGTCACATATCATATTTTGTACTGTTTCTTTCAAACCCATAACTCATGCTCTTCCTTTTTGCCTCCTACAATGCTACGTCTTGCAAACGATGATCAGTAGAGGACTGATAAAAAATGCATGTAATACTAAAATAGGACCCATCAGGTACCTCCATGTGCAGTTATCCTTCATCAAGAATCCATACAAAAAGCAGCCAACTCCTACAACTGCAGCCACGATCAGCATATTAGTATAAAAGCCCAGCCACGCAAAATAGATTCCAATTTTCTCACCGTAGTATTTCCTGTGAAGGGGAACATTTTTGTGTAATGAAATGCAAGTAAATTCAAATTTCTGTTTCAAATGCGACAGCTTTTATTGTCAGATTCCTCTAGTTTGAACACTGGGATTGCAGATGTATTATGGTTAGGTATTTCTGTGTATTTCTCTCACTGCTTTTATGCTTGCATGTGAGGATTGGAAGGGAAAGAAAAGGAAGAAGACAGATTATAGCTAGCAAAGAAAATTTTTAAGTGGGTAGTTTTTCATGAACTGATTTATCATGAAACCAAGCCCAAAGTGTACCCCCATGCATGAACTGATAGAAGTATATGTACCTGTGTCTTGACACCTCAGAACTCAGACATGTTACATAAATCCCTCAATGTTAGTTTAGTCCAGCCATAGTTACAGCACAGAATCACTGAATAAATGTCCTCAGTTGGAAAGGAGCCACAAGGATCCTCCAGTTCAACTCCCAGCTCCCCACAGGACCCTAAATCCAAACCCAATGTCTGAGAGAATTGTCCAAGTGCTTCTTGAACTCTGGCAGCTTACGGCCAGGACCACTGCCCCAAGGAGTCTGTTCCAGTGCCTGATCAGCCTTCTGATGAAGAATTTTTTCCTATACCCAGACTGACCCTCCCCTGACACAGCTCCATGCTGCTCATGCACATCCACCAACCTGATGAAATCCAGGGGTTGCAGTTTCAAAATGTTTTTAGGGTGAGCCCATTCTCTGTAGAGAAGATAACGTTCACTTGGGCAGTCAGGATCAGTTGACAGGTGCCTAAAATTAGACTGCCAAACAGAAAGAGTGGGATGAAGATTATTAATGTAGCCATTAATGTAACCAGCATGGATCAGATCTCATCTCCACAGATCCTGTGGCATGAACCCAGACGCTGGAACAGCCCTTTTTTTGCCACTGCAATCCAGGAAAACAACTGGGAAGTAGCTCTGAGATTGCATCAGGATTCATGTTGGAAGGAGGACAGACTCTGAATACTAAAGCAAGCACTTTACACATGGGAGCTGAAAGTAAAAGATCTTCCCCATGAACTTAAATTCTCAGCCCATGTCAGTGTCTTGGCACTTAGTAATAGAAAACAGAAAAGGATCCATTCTAATTTGAGAACAGGATTGCTTTAATAAAGACTTTGAGTAGCTTTAACATGGCAACATGCTTTGTTTTAAAGCAAGACTGCTCTGGAATGAAGACTGGAAAGTCCAAAGAATGAATCCAGAGAGTCTAGTCTCTGTTTTGTATGTATATTTAAAAGACAGTTGACTTGGAGGTAATCCTTGTGTTTTTTATCAAGTTATTAGAAAACCTATTTCAGTAAAGCCTGTTTTATTTGATGGAATTTTCCATTCTGTAATCTGTAATACAACAAGAAAAATCACTTTTGTAGAAATCAATAGGCTACTTTTGATTTTCAGAGTAGCTCTCATATATAATTTTGAGTGCAAAAAGACTGTCATTAATTATTAGGCATGCTGAATCCAAATTCCCCATGCCATGACAGAAATATTCTGCAGGGCAGGTTTTAAATCTTTAAAAGACATCTTTAAAAATATTCACAAATTATATTAATTCTATCCTGTAAAGCTACTTCCAAAAAATATGATTTGTCTTGATTCTGACTTAAAAATTTTCTTTAAATCCTTGGAGACTTCCTGAATATTTTTATCAGAGTCCAAACATCTCATGTAGTTACTACTCCTGACCTCCCATTTTCTCAATTTCTTCTCAACAGAGCACACCTCAGACACAGAAGAGTGGGGGAGGAGGTGTGTGGGTGTACATACAATCACATCTTTGTCTTTGCTCACAAGATGAGACTTGTGTTCTATATCTTGATTAAAACGTTGACATTTGGTATGGATTTTTATACTGAAAAATGAAATAGTATGAAAATGTGAAAACTTATTTCAAAATGATTTTTCAGTGTATCATGAGAACTATCATTCTTGTGCTCCAGGTTCCTCTGTTAGCCAAACACTTTACTGACCTACATCTCCCAGAGATACAAGATTAACATATCCTAAATAAAATATATCATGTTTCAGCCTTGGAACTACATTTTTAACAAACAGTGTTTTGGAGAAAATCCCCTTAAGTCAGACTATGTCATATTCTACCATGTCAATAAAAACACTAGTAAGGCTTGTATCTTTTGTTATCAAAAACATACTCTTGCTCTGCAGACTTCTATTTCTAAATACACTGTTACTACAAGTTCTGGACTTACGTCATGTAGGGGAAATGCTGCTTTGTAGATTCCAGTGTCCAGTAACTTGTTTATGCCAAACTTCTTTACATTGTTTTTGGTCGCATATTTCACACGGGACAGGATAAAATGAACCTAAAATTTACAAAATATTTTGTTTCCTGCAACCTGAAAGTAATAGTAAGCAGCCATACCTGCTTCAACATGCAGGTGGGTTATGAAAAGGTAAGCAAAGCAGGCAAATTCAATTGTACATGGCATAGGAACCATTCAACCCCCCCCCCCC